>LZPO01027467.1:239978-254779 GCA_001675575.1 Neotoma lepida | reverse complement strand
TCAGGAGGAGTTCAAGGTCATTCTCAGCCTGGGCTGCATGAGACCTTGCATAAAAATTAAAGAGAAAATAACTCTATTCCAATAATATTGCAACTTGGTTTTTACTGTTCTGAAATTAAAAGGGGAGTTAGGCCTGGAGATCATCTCAGTCAGATCATTCCATCCCAGATGACAAGAAAGGCCAGAATTGGCCTGTCCTGGGCTGAGGCAAAAACTGCCTACCCTGCCTCATTACCACAGCAAGCAGCACAAAGTCTCATCAAATTCCTTTCCCAAGGGAAGTTGGGGGAGCAGATGTATTGAACAATAGAGTAAAAACAAAAGCCCATGCAATGCAGAAGGTTGAAACCAACGCCTGCAGCGCTAAACGGTATGATCACAAATAAAGTAGCAGGCTAGAGAGACAGCTCGGTGGGTGAGGGCGCTTGCCGCAAGAAAGCTTGAGATACAGTCCCTAGAATCCACCGAAATCGAGAATTCTGTAATCCCAGCACTCCCGTGGGCAGATGGAAGGAGGATAACTGCAGCTTTCCTCGCNAGTCCCGGGTAGGATGCAGAAAAACAAAAGACTTTGCCCCAAACAAGGTGGAAGGCAAGGACCTACACCTGAGGTTGTCCTCTGTTCTCTACGCCCGAGTTGTGGCATGAACACACAAATTGGTTTGTGTTGATGGGAACCTTGATTAGGCTTTGTGGTATCTTTCACATTAGTCAATGTGGACTCTACAAAAAGGCGGAGTTCCTCCTGAATTTGTAGTGAGTCTGACAGGAGGGAGGGGCACTCACCTACCCTTACTCCGCGATCTCGCACTTCGCTCCAAATCACTATCACCTGACAGCGCGGCAAAGCGAGCGGGAGCGAATCAGCCCCGCGGACCTACAACCAACGCCAAACCCAGCCAGTGCCACGGACNAGTCAAAGCTCCAGTTCCTGCCTCCTCCACCCGCTCGCTCACCTCATTCACTCGGAGAGGAGCCAGAGCTCGGGGGCTGAGTGGGAAGCGAGCTGCACAAAGTGTCAGGCGGGCTCCGCTAGGGTGGTCTACGCTCACCCCTGCACGCGCGATTCCCAGCTCGCACCTAGCAGCCGGGGCGACTCCGCCCTGGGGACCCTGCGTGGTCAGTGAGACGTTCGGGACTCCGGAGAGGACACCTTTGGGCGTGCTCTCGGGGAGGAACCCCGCGACGCCCTCGGCGACCCCAAGTGCCACTCACCTCAGCGGCCGCCTGCAGCTTGCAGCACGCTCGCCCCGCGGCCTGGGCCCCGCCTCCGCGACCGTTAGCGCAGCCAGGCTGACCAATCGAACCGAAGCAGTCGATGGCCTCCCAGCGGGGCGGGAGACGCAACCTGGCGCGCCAGGGAGGCGGGGTCCGCGCCGCGCTCTATTATTGGCTCCGCCCATGGAGGCGGGGCCTCCCACCCACACTGACTTGCNGCAGCGGNTTCTTAGTAGGCACTCAGACACTCNCCGGCCGCTCCGTCGGGTAGACGCTCTGTCACCAATGTGGAGTCTCTGATCCGTGAGAAGCTAGAAATACACATTGCGGTCGCAAGCGAAAGTGAGGCCCGGGCTGCCTCGCCATCACTGGGTCCTTGCGCTCACTACAGCTCCCTCCCAAGCCAGATCCAGNCCNGGAACCGTATGCACGCTTGACTCTTCAGACCTGGCTAAGAGCAGTATATATAGGCTGGCATTTGGGGGACCCCAATCAATGTTTCTTTATATTTCATTTTCTCCTTGAACATTTTTAAATGTCTATGAAGCACTGAGCTGTCCGACTGAGGATGCTCTCAGTCTAGTTAGGGAGGTGGACTCCTGTCACACACTGATAAGCCTGTTTAGTAAAGGGTTTGCGGCTACAGAGAGGAAAGGATTACCTAAGGCCAGGGGAGGCACAACCCTTGCTTCATGTTTGAACTGCTGAAAAGCTTTGAAAACTTGATCTGCGGGCCTCCGGGTTAATTAAATCAGAATCTCTGGAGTGGGAGACCCACGTGTCCAGAGTTTGTAAGGTTCCCCAAGTGATTCTAATGTACAGCCGGGAGGGACAAGAGCCCACTGAGATATAATTAAGACTGATTCTAAACCTTGTGGGAAACAGGAACTGGGTATGTAACTCAGTTGGTGGAATGCCTAGCATGCACGAAGTCGTTGGGTTTGATCCTCAACACTGCCTAAGACAGGCGTGGTGGCACATGCTTGTGATCCAAGAATTTAGGAGGAAGAAGCAGGAGACCAAGAGTTCAAGGTCATAGCAAAAGTCAAGGCCACCAGGAGCTACAGGAAGCCTTGTCTCAAAGATAAAATAAAACTATGGACCCTCTACACTATTTTCAAAAACTAATAGAAGGTTAAGAAATCCAAAATATTTAAGGGAAAATCCGCCTTCTACAAACCTGAATACCTCAAGTTTCAGGGATCTACCATCATTGTTCTTGCACCTTGTAGCCACATGATGTCGCTATTGACAACAGGCCTTTCCAAGAGGTCTGTGGAAATGCAAGTCCCAACAGGGCATACGTGGACACCTTAGTCACATCAACTAAGGTGACTCTCCAAGGGCACATATCTTAGAGAACACTGCTCTCAAGCCAGGTGGAACCACTGTGAGTCTGAACTGTATCCGATCTATGCAAACATGTCCCAACTCCCTTGATCCCTGCCTACTCCCTTCCCCATCCCTTTCTATATCTGGGTCGTCACACTAANAGGGGCAGGCAGATTTTCATTTTCCAAACCCTAATACAATCTTACTGCTTTTCCAGAACAATAGGGTGACTTTACAATTCTTCTGAGTCCAGCTGCTCTAATTGCATCCATAGGCCAAACATCCCTGGGTTATAATTATTCCTGATGCCAGTAATAGAAAACCTAATTCAAACTGTCTTAAAGAATAAAGCAATTGATTAGTTCACAAAACAGAAATCCCAGGGGACATGGACCTTTTTTTTTTTCTTAAAGATTTATTTATTATGTATACAGAAGAGGGCACCAGATTTAATTATAGATGGTTGTGAGCCACCATGTGGTTGCTGGGAATTGAACTCAGGACCTCTGGAAAAAACAGTCAGTGCTCTTAACCTCTGAGCCACCTTTCCAATTCTAGTAGGTGGACTTTTAAGATTGGTTAATCCAGTGGTTCAATAGGTTTCAAAGGGCCCAGTTAGTCTGTGTTGTTGGAAACATACTAAAATGAGTTTCCAGCTGCCTATGAGGAACAATCAGAACCTCACACTTCCTTTTCCCTCAGAAACTTCTCCAGTTTTCTTTTGTTTGTTTTGTTGAGACAGATTTGCAGATACATCATGCTTCCTGATCAGTCATTGCTTGGGAGATGCATAAGTGATGTAAGCCTGAGTTCCAGAAAGGAAGGGGCAGGGGGCACCATAATTGTAAGTGGTTTCCAAAGTGGTGATGCTTCTTCCTTGAGTCCATAGCCAATACTGAGAAAGTAATGGTTAAAAAAAATTGAAATATCTGGGCATCTGATATGGTTGTTTTCCTTTTATTTTATTCTCCATTCTTAAAAAAAAAAAAAAAAACCAACGTTTGGAAAAATCAGCCAACCCGTTTCAAAAGGAGGTCCCAGACAAAACATATCCTATTGTGATGGAAATATTTCCAGCTTCTCCCTTAAGGCAGTAGTGTCCATGAGCATGTTGGTGAGAGGCAGCTTCTAAAGCTGAACAGTCCCTGGGTACCTCCCGAGAAACAAGAAAGCAATCTGAGACAAAGTCAAAAGCTCCATCAGCCCCAACAAGAATGTTTCAGGTTTAAATTCAAGACCTTTCATGGTGCCTTGTTCACACATGATTTCCTGCCATATAGTCCTGGCAGGTAAGAAGTGACTGTTCTTCCCACAGCTGTCCTGACTCTGTGGAACAGATACAAAATGCAGCCCAGACGATTCCTCAAATCCAGTATACCAGAAACTATGGGGAGAGGAAACAGCCAGCTGAGGAATCACAGGTCACCTTGTCCAATTCCAGTGCAGATTTCAGGGTACCTTGGGGGATGAGCCCCAAACATTAAGCCCAAATTTTTCTTCAAGCACAGTATTTTTCTAAAAATGTGTTCTCTTAGCATAAACGTTTCAAATCCTATGTGCCTAACTCCAAATATAAAGCCTATAACTTCTGAAGGGCTTTTGGGTCCCTGTGTAAAACAGAATAAATATAATCAATGGGCTGTTGTGAGAACTAGAGGCACATGGCAAGAAGTCCACAGATTGTTTTAGTAGTCTTACAAAAGATAGCTAGATTCCTTGGATTTTATGAGAAAATTTATCCTTCACTAAGCTGTAAGCTGTGACCCCACTAGGGTTTCCTTGTCCTCTCAACTCAGAGTTGTTTCTCAGAATTAAGGACTTGATAAAAAAGGAATTCAGAAGGGGACAACTACGTATGGGGAGGGGGATCAGCCACCCTTGTCCCAGGTCTGGAAACTTCCACTCGCTATACCACCACCNTCTTCATTCTTTCAGGAATCATTTATTACAAACTCTAATCTATAAATAAAAACAAATAACAAAGAAAAGGCTGCAATGGAGTTTTCCTCATTAGGAATCTCTCAATGCAAGGTCAGGAAAAAAGCAGTGCTCTCCCAGCAGAATCTCTGTAGTACAATTTGCTGAGGAATTCAGTCATATCACTTCCAAGATCTATTAACCTAATCAATAGATTGTTTCCTCTGGTCAACTGTCTTCTCTCCCAGACTGTACTTACTTAGCACCTCGAAACTTGATCCACCATATCAATCCCAACGTCGGAACAACCTTTCCTTACATTATCATCACGCTGCAGAAATAAACTGGAAGATGGGGCCCGTTCCGATTCCTATAACAAACTCTTTGACTAGATAATCTCTAAACCACAGAAATTTGTTGCTTTGTCCTGGCTGAGAAGTCCAAGACCAAAGTGTCAGAAGATTGACAGTCCAGAGAGGGCTTGTTTTGCCTATTTCAAAGACTGTGCCGCCTTCTTGCATCCATATGAAACCTAATTCTTCACACTTAACTTGTTTTACCTACTCTTATTTCCAGACTAAACCCTCTAGACTTAACCTACTTCGTGTACTTCTGGCTGCATGCTTTTAACTGGTTTTAAAAAATTACCAATTTCAGAGCTGACATTTGGGTCATTGTAATTGTTAAAGTTTGATCATGAAGGCCTAAACCACCAATTACTTCCTAGACCTTAATCTCTTTTTTCCATGACCCAGTCTATAAATATTCCTAAACCCTGTCTTCTCTGTGATGGTTATAATCTTCACTGTCAGCTTGACTGGACTGAGAAATGCCTAGAGAATTAGTGAAGCAATTCTCAGTGCGATGATGTTTCCAGAGCAGATCATGAGGACTCTAACCTAATAAATGGAATAATCCCCTGATGATTCACAGTATATCATGGTTTTATCAGTAGGAGATGGGAAGTAAGAAATGGAGCCTAGTTGGAGGATGTAGGTCACTGGGAGCATGTCCTTGGATGCTGTCTTGCTCTAGCCTCTTCCTGTACCCTCTTTTCTCTGCCACCAATCTCATAATGTGAGCAGCCTGCTCTGCTTCCTGGGGCCCAAGGTGTAAAGTGCTCCATCCACCGAACCAACCCTGCCATGGCACACTGGCACCTCTGGAATCCTGAGCCAAAATCAACAGTCCCTCCTGTAAGTTGTTTGATTCACTTTGGTCACTAATACACTGGAGGAGGCAGGTATAAAATTTGCCCTCTCATCTTTATACACTTCTAGAATTGTCTCTCTTTGACAAAACTCATCTCAGTGATAGGCATATTTTGAGCCAGGCAGAACAGGACCTGGTTCCAAAGCCNAGTGGAAGAGGCAAAAGGAACCTGTCACATCTTTTATAAAGACACTAATCCCATTCATGAAGGCAGAGGCCTTATGACCTAACCACCTCCTAAAGGCCACACCTCTTAATACTTACCTTGGAAGTCAGGTCTCAACATACAAATTTTGAAAGGACACCAGCTTTAAGATGACCAAGGCCCTCAAATCTGCTAGGCCCTCAGACCCTTTGAATGTGTCTGTTCTGTTGTTGGGCCTGCTGTCTGGGGACCATTCATTACTTTTGTAAGGTGGCTATGCTGGTTAGTTTGTTTTTGTTTTGTTTTGTTTTTTTTAATTAACAGACATACAAAAATCAGCTCAAAATATGTCAAAAACAGCTTCAGAATGCCTTACTCTCCTACAGTAATATTTTGGGAGTGGTAAGTCCTGAGCTCTAATACTAACTACCCAAGCCTATTCTGAATTAAGATGTAATCCTAGCACTGGGGAGGCTAAGGTGAGATGAGGAATCTGAGCCAGCCTGAGTTAAATAGTGAATCGTAAGTCAGAATGGATTACCCAGCAAGACTCAATTTTTAAAAATAAAAATAAATAAAAGACATTAGAAAACTTAACTGACACTGGAAATTCGGAGAAGGGATGAAAAGATGCATGGGGCAGAGAGAAGGGCATTTGGGAAAGCGTCTAGCAACAAGCAACCTTCCTGCATCCTTAAGGATGGGAATAAAGAGAAGGCAAGGGCTAGTTCACACAGAGATGTGGGCATAAAATCTACCTTAAGTACTCTGGGGCTTTAAAGAAATAAAGGATGAGCTCTGGAGAATTGCAAGTTTGAGGTCTGTCTGGGATACACAGTGAGTTCAGGGCCAGTCTGGGCGATTTATGAGACAGCGAACATCGGCCCAATCTCCAGTATCACGATGGGGAGGGGGAAAAAGGGAGGAGGGATGCCAGTGGTTTTTGAGAACCAATGTCACGAGCAGATTTACCTTCCTTGGGCTTCAGAGCAGCATGGGTCCTGGAGTTTTGCCCACCATCTTCACCCCAGCAACGGAGCCAGGCACCCTGTGAAGATGGCTCTTAGCAACGTTTGTTGTTGGGTGATGCTCACAGGGCAGGACTTGGTGATGTCTGGGGTACAGGCTGTGAGGAAAGCTTGTGCAGAGAACAAAGCATTAGACAGCCAAACCAGTACGGAGAACGCAGGGTGGCAGGTGGCAGTCTGTACTGTTCCAACGCGCCTGTTTCCACAACTTCCAGTCCCCAAGCTTGCTGCAGGAGCAAGGCTTTGTGGTCTAAGGAATCAGACCTAACACGCTGCTTTGCAAAGTGGTCCATAGGCCGTAAATGCACAGGTGAGGCCACAACCCAGATTGCAGGACAGACGACATCCATCTATGGTGGCCATGTCCACACCTCAGTAGC
Source organism: Neotoma lepida (assembly GCA_001675575.1). Classification (NCBI taxonomy): domain Eukaryota; kingdom Metazoa; phylum Chordata; class Mammalia; order Rodentia; family Cricetidae; genus Neotoma; species Neotoma lepida. Next base: position 247,547 of record LZPO01027467.1, on the reverse strand, counting down.
ACCTGACCCTTGGGGCCAGGCAACTCGCCTCCCTCCGGTTTTATGAGTTACCCTATCAAGAGACGCTAGCAGTGGACGCTAATGCTCTGACCATCCCTCCCTACAGCCCCATCCCCACTCCTACCCATTAACACTTCTGCAGGTCCCCTTTCTTTTCCCAATTAGTCTCTGCTTTCATGCCTTGTGTTTTGGTCTGTTTTGCTTTGAGTTTTTGTTTGTTTGTTTTAATTTAGATTCAACATGTAACATCTGTCTTTCTGGGTGTGTGGGTGGTTTCTCTGCCTCGGCATGTTGATTTTCAGTTCTATCCATTGTCCAGTAACAGCATGATGTCACTCTTCTTCGTGGATAAATAATACTCCACTGTGTTTATGTAGACTTNATTTTCTTTATCCATTTACATGTTGATGGGCACTTAGGCTTATTCCATATAGTGACTAGTGCAAANTGCCCAGATAAACACGAGTGTATAGGTATGTCTAGCGTATGCTGAGTTGATTCCTTAAGGTATATAATTAGTCCTATAGCTACATAGTTTTTGGGTTTTTTGTTTGTTTTGTTGGTGGTGGCGGTGGTGGTTTTTTTGAGGCCCCTCCATACTCCATACTGATTTCCATGGTGGCTGCATTACCTTACATTCGCAATAACAGTTTCTTTACCAGCATTTATTGTTAGTTCCCTCTCCCGCTGCCCCTCTTCTCCCTCCCTTCCTTCCTTCTCTTCCTCTCTTTCTCTCCCTCTCTCCCTTTCTTTCTCTTCCTCTCTCAGATAGTCTCAGTCTGTAGCCTGCCTGGCTAGCACTAGTCATAAAGGTGTTCACTACGTGCCTGGCCCTATGAAACACTTTTTAGATCTTGTCTTTTGATAATTGTCTACTTTTCCCCTTTACTGGTTAGATTATTTGTTCTTTTAGACTTTTTAATTGAAGACTTAATATATTCTGGATATTAATCCTCTGATGGGTGAAATGCTGATAAATATTCTCCCTTAGTCTATCTGCTACCTCTTTCCCCTGTTGCATCATTTGCTGTGCAGAGCTTTTAATATCACAAAATCCCATTTACAAATTTTTTTTAAAAAATTGTTTAGATTATTTTATGTGTGTGAGTCTTTTGCCCATATATATATCTGTGCACTTATGTGCATGCCTGGTGCCCACAAAGTCAGAAGAGGGCACCAGAGGGTTGTGAGCCACCATGTGGGTGCTGGGAATTAAATCTGAGTCCTCTACAAGAGCAGCAAATGCTCTTAACTGCCTTCTGAGTGGTGGGATTTCAGGTGTGCTTGACATAGGTCTTCTTTCTTGAGTTCATCAATGACCCACTATATATTCACGACTGTACTTGTGGTAGCCAGATGTGTTAGCTCATGCCTGTAATCCCAGCATGTAGAGACTGAGTCAAGAGAAATGCTACATGGTAAGTTCTAGGGCAGACTGGGCTACAGGGCAAGACTTTGTCTCCAAAAAGAGTGTCTATTGCTCTTGCCTTGCCCCTTATTCCTAGTTTTATTTCATTGTGATCTGATATAATAAAAAAATTACTTCAATTTTGTTGTATTTGTTAAGATTTGTGGCCTAAAATGGTATTTTAAAGAAATTCTATGGGCTACTGAAAAGAAAATGTATTCCACAGATGTTAAAGAAATAATCTATAGATGTTTCTAAAGTTCATTTGATCTGTGGTGCATTTTAACTCTGAAGCTTCATGCATTTTAGTCTGGATGATCTCTCAACTGATGAGAGTTGGGTATGAAAGTCACACACTATTATTATATCTGTGCCTATATGTCCCCTTTATAATAAGGTGGGAGAGATGCCCCATCCATTAAAAACACTTGTTGCATAACCATCAGGGCCAGAGTTCAGATCCCCAAGCCCAGGTAACAAACCAGGCATTCAGCACATGCCTTTAACTCTAGCTCAGACANAAGGGTCACTGGAGTTTGCTGGCTCTCTACTAGATAAGAAAACATAAGATCCCAGTTCAGGGAGAGATCCTGCCTCAAAGAAATAGAGAGTGACAGAGGACACTTGACAGGTGCACACACCCACACATCCTTGCCAATATGCACCCACACATAAACAAATCTTTTAAAAGATATGAAACAAAACAAAAGGTAAGGAAGAAAAATAATAAGATGAAAACATAAAGGATTGAAAAAAAGAAAAAGAAAAACCAAGCCAGGAATGGTGGCTTCCATCTGCAATCTCAGCACTGAGGAAGCTGAGGCCAGCCTGGACTACAGCATGAGACTTGTCTAAAAAACCCCTGAAAGTGAGTGAGACCCTATCTCAAACAAACAGCCCAAAAGGGCTGGGGATATACCTTAGTAGTAGAGTGCTTGCCTGNCATGCATAAGGCCCTGGTTGTTTGTATTAATTATTATATTTTTAAAGGAGGTGGGGCCTAAAATATACTTGAAATAAATGCATTTAAAGGGGAGATTTTAGAAAAATTTTTTAAAAGGACAATCGNCAGCTTCCTTCTGGTCCTGTACTATTGGNATTTGCCAGATGAAAGGGTAGTGGGTCACAGATGGAGTCTCTTTTTGTTCCTGCCATTAAAACTGGTGTGCTGGGGGCAGCACAGGTCAGGATCAATTCTTTCATTCCAGTACCAGAAGCCACTTGTGGTCCNAGTGAACTTTATGGTCTGTGGGTTAGGTAGGTTCTCACAGGCCTCTTAGTTGCTCATTCCAGAGTAGCAGCGTATCTGAATATAGAAGAAACAGACAGAACATTGAGCTATGCATTGGACAGGGGATACTGAGACAACCTAGCACTCTTCCTGTCTCAGGGTTTGCAGATCCCACCCAACAGGAGCCATGGCACTGGGCTTGGGCTTTGAGCATTCATCTCTCTCACACATGGTAGGGAGGCCGTACCAGGTACCNAGCAACAGGATTGTCACTCTGCAGGGCCACCAGCCACTGCGTCAGTCATCACCAGAACACACTACTACTTTTCAGNGAATCCACTGGCTATGTCTTTGTGTTGTGTTGTGGTTCAGTTTTCTTTGCGTTGATTTAGACACAGTCTCCGGTGGCCTCAATGTAGCAAAAGATGACCTTGGACTCCTGATAGCCTCCTGCCTCCACCTCCCAAATGCTAGAATTGCAGGTATGTGCCACCATGCCTTCCTAGGAAAGTATCCTTTGAATACAGGTTCAAATAAGGCAGTGACTTGAAAAGCTGAAGGCTGACATTTGTGGGGAAAGTACATGGCTTTGAACAAATAAAGAACACAGCCACTGCAGATCCCATAAAACCACAGACTTTTTTTTAATGATGTGTGAATATGTGTGTTGGGGTGTATGTTATGTAGCATGCGTGGAGGTCAGAGAACAAATTTATGGAGTCATTTCTCTCCTTCCACATTTACGTGGGTTCTGGGGGTCAAACTTCGATTATCAGGCCTCCATAGTAAGTTGAAGCCAGCCTGGAACACACAGCACCCTGTCCAAAAAAGAAAGGAAGGAAGGAAGGAAGGAAGGAAGGAAGGAAGGAAGGAAGGAAGGAAGGAAGGAAGGGAGAAAGGAAGAGAGAAAGGAAGAAGGGGGAAAAAGAAAAGAAAAAAATCAGTTATTTTNATCTTGAGAGGATACATTNGCTATTCTATTACTGTTTTAGCCCATTTTAATGGCTTCATTTTTATTTCCTTTCCCCTCTTTATAGCCTAGGGAAAATGACAGATATTGTAGCTGTTTGGGATGTTACTTTAAGTGATGGAATCCACAAGATTGAATTTGAACATGGGAGCACATCAGGAAAACGAGTTATATATGTGGATGGGAAGGTAGGAAAACATAATGTGACTTTGTAAAATATGCTACAGAGAAGCTCATACTCCTCCCTCTCTCCTTTTCTCCCTCTCCCCCTTTCNCCCTCTCTCTTTCAGACAGGGTCTCTCTATGGCTGTCCTATAACTTGCTATATAGACAGNACTGGTCTAGACCTCATAGAGCGCCTCCTGTCTCTGCCTCCCCAGTGCTTGGATTAAAAGTATGCAAGACTACACCAGCTTGCTTTCTTAAGCTTTTTATTTATTTTTATGTGTAAGGGTGTTTTGCCTGTATGCATGCAGGTGCAGCACATGTGTGCTTGAGGTCCTCTGAGGACAGAATAGGGTATCAGATCCCCTGAGCCTGCCATTATAGACAGTTGTGAGCTGCCATGTAGGTGCTGGATCTTCTGGAAGAAGAGCAAGTACTCTTAACCACTGAGCCATCTCTCCAGCCCTGAAGCTTGGTTTTATTGGTGTAACTTCTTCATACATAAAATCTGGGCTTTTTTTCCTGACAATGGTTATGTTTTTCACCTATTTATTTTTCTGTATAAAGCAATCTAGTGGTAGTTACAGAAGAATAATGACATTTAAGAATATGAAATCTGGTATTTAAACTTAAAATGACTTTTTCTTTACAGACAGTCTAAGTAGCCCTGGCTGGCCTGGAACTCACTGGGTAGACAGGCTGGCCTCAAACTCACAGAGATCCACCTTCAACTACCTTGCAGATGCTAGGATTAAAGTTAGGTACCACTACACATAGAAAAATNATTTAAAAAAAANCAAAAACTTGATATTATGAATTCATAAAGTACAAATAACATTGGCTTTTAATCACTGTCTTAGTCAGTGTTGTATTGCTGTGAAGAGGCATCATGACCAAGGCAACTCTTATAAAAGAAAGTGTTTAATTAGGGCTTGCTTACAATTTCAGAGGTTTAGTCCATTATCAACATGGCAGGAAGCATGGCAGCAAGCATGGCAGACATGGTGCTGGAGAAGTAGCTGAGAGTTCTACATCCTGATGCGGCAGGAAGAGAGAGTGAGCCACTGGGTCTGGNACCGGCTTTTGAAACCTCAAAGCCCACCCCCAGTGACACACTTCCTCCAACAAGGCCACACCTCCTAATCCTTACAATCTTTCAAATAGTTCCACTCCCTGGTGACCAAACTTTCAAATATATGAGCCTGTGGGGGCCGTTCTTATTCAAACCACGACAATCAGCCGGATGGTGGTGGCACACNTCTTTAATCTTAGAACTCAGGAAGCAGAGGCAGGCAGATCTCGGTGAGTTTAAGGCCAGCCTGGTCTACAAAAGTTCCAGGACAGTCAGGACTGTCCCATAGAGAAACCCTGTCTCAAAAAACCAAACCAAACCAAACCAAAACTACCACAAATACCTTGAAGTTTTTATTATTTCTTAAATGTTAAATATTAAAATTCCCTCCATTTGTATATTTTAACCTATTCTACTTTATCATCTAGGAAGAGATAAGAAAAGAGTGGATGTTCAGTTTAGTGGGCAAAGAACACTTCTACATTGGAGCTGCAAAAACCAAAGCCTCCATATGTATACTTTCTGGCAAAGGTTATGTTTTTAAATATATCCTGGAAATTGAGGGGAAAAACTTCAGAAAGTATGTGGAGAACAGATCAAAAACTACCAAGACCTGGATACTGCACTTGGATGGCGAGAACTTTAGAATTGTTTTGGGTGAGTCAGGTCTGTTTCTGCAAAATGGGTTGGATTTTTTTAAAGAATTATTTATTTATTATTATTTATTTATTATGCATGNGGTGTTCTGCCTGCTTGAATCCCTACAGGCCAGAAGAGGGAACCAGATTTCATTGCAGATGGTTGTGAGCCACTATGTGGTTACTGGGGATTGAACTCAGGACCTCTGGAAAAACAGTCAGTGCTCTTAACCTCTGAGCCATCTCTCCAGTTCCAGTTTTTTTAATTGAAAATTCATAAAGTATATTCTGCAATATATTCTGATCATGTTTTCCCCTCCCCCCTCTTCTCCCAGATCTCCCCTCTCCACCTCCCCACCCATCCAACTCCAGGCTTTATCTTTAGAAAACAAACAGGTAAATAAAAAAAGGCAAACAAAGCAGAATTTAAAAATTGGAAAAATCACAAGAAACACACACACACAGAAACACACAAATAAAATCAATAAAAAAAATTGGAAACCATAATATACAAGCAAAAGACTGTAAGTTTTTTTAAAAAACCCAGACAAAGCAATATCAGGCAACAAATGTATGAAAACACCACTGAGTGTGTTTTGTGTTGGTCTACTGCTGGCTGTAGGGCCTATTCCTAAGTGTGGTATATACAGCCAGTGAGACTCCATTGGGAGAAAACTGATTTTTTTTCTTTGCAAGCAGGTGTCAGTTGGAAATCACTTCCTGTTTGGGGATGGGAGATTGTGTCCACTTCCCCCTCTCAGCTCTGTAACCCCATCTGGCTTGAACCTATGCAGGCCATATTGGATTTTTATTGTGACTATTTAGTGATTCCCTCCATAAAGTTAAGTGGGAGATTTGAAAAAGAGAAAGAATGCATGAGATGTCTTTTTCTCATGCATTCATGTGAAAAGGTCATCATTCAATAGTCAATCAACCCTCAAGGTTTTTGTTTTGTTTTGTTTGTCAGGAGAATAATTTATTTTTACATAAACGTGAAGAATTTTATTTCTCTCATTATTTAATAAGGAAAGGTGTTAAGGGCCAGTTCAAAGGAGAATTTCAAAACAAAACATAAAGATGAAGATGTAAGCCAGTGGTACATCACCTACCAAGTATGTGCGAGGCCTGGGTTTGATCTCCAGTTCCAAGATGAAAGCAAAAGCAAAAACATACCGCCCAAAACAAGCAAACTGGGAAAAAAACAGAACAAAAAACAAAAAACGGAACAAAACCCAAAATATACACATGGACGGTAATACATACATATGTGTACATGCAATTATATTTGTACATATATACTTGGGTGCTCAGAAATGCTGACATGGATTTGCAAATAGATGGAAAACTGATGTCAACAGAGACTTAACCCACTTCCAGAGGAGATTCATTTGCATTTCTGTGGACAAGAGCTGGTTTCAGTACTATCATTATTCTAAAATTGTGAACTATCTCAAAGCTACAAGGTGGGTGCAGCAGTAAAGGGGACACTAGCACAGACCAGCAGGAACTGGGAGAGATGGCTCAGCAGTTAAGAGCACACACGGCTCTCTCAGAGCTCAGATCCCAGCACCCACATTGGGTAGCTCAAAGCCACCTGTACCTCTAGCTCTAGGGATTTGCCATCCTCATCTGCGTTCCTAGGGTACTTGCACTCGTGTNCACATACTCACAAACAAATGCNTACAAATATGCATAATGAAAAAGAATTTTAAATCTTTAAAAAAAATAACAGTCAGGCCTCCCAGCACTCAGGATGCAGAGGCAGGAGGATCTCTGTGAGTTCAAAGATAGCTTGGTCTACATAGAGAGTTCCAGCATACCCAGGGCCTGTCTGGAGAAACAAAATCAAAAAACCAAAAAAGTTTTAAAAGTTAGAAATTTAAGGTTTATTAATAAGGTAAGTTTTTTTGTAGGTAATGAGTATATGGCTTCATTAGATGAAAACCATCAATTCCAGCTAAAGGAGATTTTTTTTTAATGTTATACTATTTTTTTCTCTTGTGATAAAAACTGTAACCCAAAGCAACATGAGGAAGAAAGGGTTTCTTTTAGCTCACAGGTTACAGTCCATCTTGAGAAAAGTCA
>LZPO01027467.1:198285-208433 GCA_001675575.1 Neotoma lepida | reverse complement strand
CACACATACACACACACACACATACACACACACACGGCCTCTAAAACCTAAAAAAGGTTTTACATTTTCTACATGCCTGCCTGTGATAATGAATCTTTCCCCAAAAAATTATTTATTTATTTATTTATTTACTTATTTACTTATTTACTTATTGAGACAGGGTTTCTCTGTGTTCCTGGCTGTCCTGGAACTCACTCTGTAGACCAGGCTGACCTCAAATTCAGAGATCTGACTGCCTCTGCCCTCCAAGTGCTGGGATTGGAGGCCTAAAAGCATATACCATCACCACCAGGCTATTTATTTTTATTTTGTATTTATAAAGTGCCTGTGGAGTGTGTGTGTGTGTGTGTGTGTGTGTGTGTGTGTGTGTGTGTGTGTGTATGCCCTCGCACCATGTACATGCTTGGAGGCCAGAAAAAGGGTGTCAGATTTCCGTGGAACTGGAGTCACAGATGAATCTGGGTACTGGGAACTGAACCCAGGTCCTCTGTGAGATCAGCAAGTATTCTTTATTGTTTGTTCTTTTGTTTTTCGAGACAGGGTTTCTCTGTATAGTCCTGGTTGTCCTGGAACTCACTCTGTAGTCCAGGCTGGCCTTGAACTCAGAGAGCCACCTGCCTGTCTCCCAGTGCTGGGATTAAAGGCGTGCATCAGCAAGTGTTCTTAATGGCTGAGCCACCTCTCCAGCCCCTGCAGTAATCTTGATTGTCAGCCTGACTAGATTGAGAGGTTCCGAGGGGACCAGGAGAGTNCACTTCCCGGTGTGTCTGTGAGAGCATTAAAGAGGAGATGGCCACGAATGAGAGCAACCATTTGGGGAAACCCCATCCTGAATGTGGGGAGCACCCTCTGATAGAGTGAGGCTTCTGGGCCTGGGTGATACAAAAGACATAAGGAGAAGCAGTGGATGCAAGCCCTGTGCTTCCCGGGTGTGTCTATTGCTGTTATCATCGTGTGTGAGTATCAGGCTCCAGTTCCCTCACCAATCAATACAAGTTCAGGGCAGCACCTCTCCTGGTAACTTCCAGGCCGCCAGCCTTGGGCTAGGGTTGCATCATGGGTTCCCCTTGCTCTGAATTTTCCAGTCTGGTCTTCTCATACTAAGCAGTCTCCTGTTCTCTGACTCTCCAGCATTCAATAGCCATGGCTAGACTGTCTAGTTTCCAATCACATTAAGTCAAATCTTCTTTAGCAATTACTCATAAACGCATACATACCACCTACACACACACACACACACACACACACACACACACACACACACACACATACACCATCTGATTCCTCTAGAAAAACCGTAATACCTCCCCACTTCCCACCAAAAGAGCAGTTCTGCCTTCACTAGATTTCAGTCCAGAGAGACCCATTTCAAACTTCTGACCTCCGTGACTGTAAGATACTAAGGATATATAGTTTTAAGCCATTAGCCTTGTGGCATTTTGTGAAGGCAGCAACAAAAAACTGATATGGCCTCTGTAAACCTTAGTTTTCTCATTAACACAATGGAGAAAGTCAATTGAAATTAGCTCAGGGCCCTTTGCTGATTTCAGGAGGAAATGTTGTAAACTCTAAAATGAAAGCCCACCAACTAGTAAGATCACGATAAATGCTGGAAAATCAAGTCTCAACAACTGAGAAAGGAGGCCAAAATCGATGGTGGAAATATTGAGGGACTGGAGAGATGGCTCCGCCATTGAGAGCACTGATTGCTCTTGCAGAGGACCTGGATCTGATTCCCAGCATCCACAGGGTGGCTCACCACCATGTGCGACTCCAGTTCTAGGGGAGCTGATGGCCTCTTCTGACCTCCAGGGGCACCAGACATGGATGTGGTGCATACACATACATACATACAGGCAAAACCCTCACACAAAATAAAATGGGTAATTCTTTAAAAAATAAAAAAGGTATTAAGTGAATGACAGTTAAGGAATGGGATGTTAGGATGACAAAGNGTNATCCCTTTGTCACTTCCTCATTGCTNTGACATAATGCCCAAGAAAAAGACCTAACCAGAATCAAAATTCCACTGACCTCTCTCCTGGATGTTTCACACGTCCTCACTACCACAGTACTTCANACCCCAAAACAACACTTCCTNCCCACTCTTTCCCAAAATAAGACATGGCCTCTTCGGCTTAACCACAAGCCAATCATAGCCTCACCTTGGTATTCCTTCGTGGTTTTCATTCATTCATTCACTCATTCATTCATTCATTTTCTTTGCACTCCTACCGGATGTGATCCTTAAGGAAGTTAGTGCAGTAATCCAAAGGAGACCCTGTGCAGGACTATCCTCTGAGCCAAACAACTGCCATCTTTAGGTGTTCAGCTGTGCCCACTAGCTAAAGACCATCTTAGCTGAGCTTATAGATTGTTTGCATCCCTTCAAAGAGGAGTGAGGAGAGCCATAAGACCCTTACATGGTATCCAGCCGCTCCCTAACACCTGTGANAGGCAACTCTGCCCTAACTGCATGTAGCACGTGGGAAGGGCTAGAGTATNGGCTGGGGAAGACTAGGGGAAGGATATAGCTATGGGGAAGCTATGGGAAGACTATGTAGCAATGGGGAAGCCCTCATCCCTACTGGGTAGGTTCTAGTGAGGCCTTTTGGNGCAGGAGCACCCACATGCCCTAGATAACCCCTCATCTATGCTCTGTAAGTAAGCCTACTAAACTCATTGGTTCCCCCAAAGTGAACTTTGGTGGGACTGTGCTTCTGTTTGTCCGTGGGACCTCAGGAGGAGGAGGGATAGATATTGTTTATGTCCCCTGCNGGGAAGGAACTTTAGCTACAGAAGTGAATAGTGACTTGCTATAGGGGGTGCCAGAAGTGATGACAACAATTCAGCTAGACAAAGTGGCACATGCATACAACCCCAGCATCCTAGAGGCTGGGGCAGAGAGGAGCCAGAGACACATTTTCTCACTGCCTGCCACCTGTAGTACCTGAGTTCTTTTTAGAGGCTGCCACTTGGGTGAAGTCTCAATCCTTGGCTGTCCCACAGAAAAGAATTTCACAAAGTGAAATGAGAAGCAGAGCTGGAGTTTATTGAGAAGTGATTTAACGTGAATTAAGCGTGAGGGTTAACACAGAGACACTTAAGAGGAAAGAATACACCCAAGATTGTGGGTGTGGAACTCTCCAAAGAGTCTCTTTCCCTTAAGTGTCTTTACAAGAACTATAGAGATTCTGATAGCATCCGGAATAACATCTCAAAGGGGTTACTAAGGAATTTAAATTGCATTACATCATGTGCAGGTGCACACATGTCACAGGATACACATGTGGAGGTCAGAACTAGCTTTAAGGAGTCAGTTCTTTCCTCTCCCCTTGGGTTCTGGGGATGAAACTCATCATCATACCTACACAGCAAACACTCTCAGCCACTGAGCCATCTTGCCAGCCCCTGATGAGGAATTTAAAGTGAGATCGTAGGGTGGGGGTTAAAGTAGGATAAATCAAGCTCTATGTCCCATGGTTTGCATAGAGAGTTAAGATACATTTTTCTGTTAAAAAAAAAGTTTATGTTTGTGTGAGAGTCCCAGAAAATTTCAGGTTCATGTCTGTAGTTGATTTTTATTTTATTTTACNCTTCGGAGGCCTGACACTCAGCTCCCAAATATATACTCCCAAATAAATAAATACAGAGACTCATTCTTACTTATGAATGCCCGGCCTTGGTTGGGCTTGTTTCTAGCCAGCTTTTCTAACTTAACTTAAATTATTCCATTTCCTTTTAAGTATGTTTTGCATCTGGGTTTTTTAATCTCTCCTTATTCTTGGTTTCCTTTTTACTCCATAGCTGGCTGTGTGGCTGACCCCTGGAGTCCTCCTCTCCTCCTTTTCTCCTAGCTCATCTCCTTTTCTATGTATTCTCTCTGCCCACCAGCCCCACCTATTTCTCTCTCCTGCATTGCTATTGGCCGTTCAGCTCTATTAGACCAATCAGGTGTTTTAGACAGGCAAAGTAACACAGCTTTACAGAGTTAACCAAATGCAACATAAAAAAATGCAACACATCTCTGCACCATTAAACAAATATCCCACAGCATAAACAAATGTAATACATCTTAAACCAATAGTCCACAACACAGGTCTGGGAGAGAGTAAGTTTGTACTCAAAGGTCATTTTCCTTGGTCTTAAGCATGGTTCATTACTATTTTATCATGCTTATCTGAAAACAATAGTGACTCTATGTAGGTGATTTTCACAGCACATTTGNTTAACTGTGCTGAAATTCTGGACTCTCAGCTGACAAAAGGTTTCAACCAGACTCTGGAATGACNGGCTTTTTTTGTTCCCCATATCTCCTTAATTTTCCTATTTTGCTATCCTGCCTCAAGATGATCATGACTTCAAAGAGCTAACCTGGGCTACACAGTGAGACCCTGTCATCTTAGTATTCTTTTTTGTTTGTTTGTTTGATTGTTTGTTTGTTTTTTGAGACAAAAGTTTCTCTGTGTAGCCCTGGCTCTCCTGGAACTCACTCTGTAGACCAGGCTGCCCTGGAACTCACAGAGATCCGCTTGCCTCTACCTCTTGAGTGCTGGGATTAAAGGCATCTGACACTATGGCACGGCAGTTATTATTCTTTTGCTGATTATTTGGTTTGTGTCTCTGGACATGCTCTACCCACCCTCTTATTAGTGTTGATTAGTTGATTGCTTGGTTGGTTGGTTGGTTGGTTGGTTGGTTGGTTGGTTTGGGCCTAGGCTGACCTGAAACTCATGGCCTCAGCCACCTGTATAGTAGACCATAGGCATGAAGTACTACACTCAGCTCATCTATCCCTTTTAATCCACCTTGGGTTCTTTTTCTTCTAAGTATTTAATTCTTAAAANAATTGGTAAATTTTTTAGTAAAGATTTTAATTTTATTATATTCTAAACTATGTGCATAAATGTGTATATGTGTGTAGGTATGTGCACCTGAATGCAGGTGTCCTTAGAGGCACCTGATACGGGTTCTGTGAACCTACTTCAGTTCCTCATGCTGCAGGAGCAATACACACTGTTAATAACTATGAAATCTCTCTAGCCCTTGTTTAGTTTCTTTCTTGTTGTTACTGTGTGTGTGTGTGTATGTGTGTGTGTGTGTGTGTGTGTGTGCACATTACTACAGAACATGGGTGAAGGTTAGAGGACAACTCATGGAAATGGGTTCTCTCTTTCCACCATGTGGGTGCTAGGGACCAAACTGAGACCATCAGGCTTGGTGACAAACACCTGCTGAGCCAGCCTTAAGGACTCTATTTCTAGTTTTTATTTATTTATTTTTTTTTAAGGCAGAGTCTCCTATAGCTCCTACAGCTTTGAACTTACTAAGCCAAAGATAACCTTGAACCCACGCTCAGGCCTATTTCTACCTCCCCAGGGCTGGAATTACAAGCAAAACCTCCCACATCCAAATGTAGCAGCTTTTTNTTGTTGTTGTTATTGATTTTTGTTTTGTTTTGAGACAGCTCAAACTCNCTACATAGTNGAAGATGACCTTGGGCTCCTGATCCTCTTNAGNCTCAGACTTCTGGNTGTTGGAAGTGTGGGCCTATACCAGTAANCCNAGTTTTAAAGCAATTTTAGGTTCAAAACAGAATTAAACTAAAAATACAGTACTCTCACTTGTCACATGACCCGTACCATAGGCAACCTCTCCCCAGCTGCATCCCCTCNACAANGATACATCATAATCAGTGAGTTTCCATTATCATCATTATTGCCCAAGGCCCACAGTTAGAATAGACGTCAGACTTCCGCTGACCTTAAAGGTCTGGACAAACATGTAGGCACGTGTCTATCATTACAGCATCNCATGGGATAGTTTTACTATCCAAAAGTCCTGTCTTCCTNGAACCATTCCTTTCTAANTTGTGCTACTTGTTTTCTTTTCAACTTGACGCAAGCTCGGATCATCTAGGAAGAGGAACCTCAGTTGGGAAAGGCCGTCATTATCAGATCGGCCTAGAGTTTCTGTGGGGCATTTTCTTGACTAATGATTGACACAGGAGAGCCAAGCCCACTGTGGGTGATGCCACCCCTGGGCTGGTGGTCCTAGATAAGATAGAAGAACAAACTGAGAAAGCCACGGCAGGGACAAGCCAATGAGCAGCACTCTTCCATGGCCTCTACTCCAGTTCCTGCTGCCAGGTTCCTGCCTGGAGTTCCTGCTCTGACTTCCTTCGATGATGGACTATGTATGATGTGGCAGTGTAAGTTAAATAAACCCTTTCCTCCCCAGGAATGATAATTATAGTGATATTATGACAGCAGTAGAAACCTGAGACATAGCTCCTCAGCCTGGTGACCACTGATCTTCTCTCTCCCTCGACGATTCTGCAGAGCCATATAGAATGCAGCCTCTTCATCTGGACTTCTTTCACTTAGCACCATACATTGCAGTTTTCTCTGTCTTTTCCCTGGCTTTTAGTACTAAATAATACTCTGTATTTATGAACATACCCCAACCTATCCATTCACTGATGGAAATATGGCTTGGTTGTGCTCTGGATGCTTTTAAAGCAATCTGTCTTTGACATTCTGCAGCGTCCCTGGGAGCAGAGCAGGTGTGGCTGGTACAGTAGCTCATTCCTGTAATCCCTCTGAGGGCTCAGCCAGGCTCAGCATTGGGAGTCTAAGGCAAGAGGACTGATATGAGATGAAGGCCAGCCTAGTCTACATAGTGAGTCTGGGCTAGCCTGGGTTACAGATTAAGACTGGGTCTCAAACTAATAAAAAAAAGAATGGTGATGTGGATTTATTTTCGTTCTGGAGATTCGGTGCGATTTCTGCATCAAGTTTATTCTTTCTCACCAATTCTGGAAATGTTCTAAGGCATTTTCTCTTAAAGTGTCATCTGTCCTGTTTTCTCTACACTTTTCTTCTCNGCCCCTCAGCTCTGATGTCTGGCTTTTGTTGAACCATCCATGTTTGAGAACATCCCTTTTTTCCCCCTGGCTTGATCGATGAATAATTTTGTAGTTCTATATTCTGTTATCTATTTATACTTGATTCTTTTTCCATTTCAGACAGGGTCTCATGTTACCCAAAATGACCTTAAACTCATGATATTCCTACCTCCCTCTTCCAAATCCCGGGGGATACAGACACGCACTACCANACCTGCATGTCTTACCCATGTCAGTGGTGCTAAGTATATTCACATCATTATGCAACCAATCTCCATACATTTTTCCTCTTGCAAAGTAAAACTCTGTACTTATGATAAAATTAACCATATCTCCCCAGACTGTGGCAACTACCCTTCAACTTGCTATGATTTTGACTACTTTAGATGCCTCAATTCAAATCATAGAATGTTTGCATTTTTGTGACTGGTGTATTTCAGTCAGCATGGAACACTTGTAGATCATCCATGTTGCAGTACATGACAGGATTTCCTTTCTTTTTAAAGCTGTTGTATTACACGGCATGCACACACTTCACTCCATCCATCACTTAGCACCGAGCACTCTGGCTGTTTCCATCCCATGGCTATTGTGAATAATGTGGCTGTAAGTATGAACATCCAAATGTTTCTTCAAGTTCCTACTTTAATTCTTTTGGACATTGGGCTGGAACTTGGTTTGCTAGATGTGGTTGTTTGTTTTTTGTTTTTTGTTGTTGTTTTGTTTTTTTCTTTTTTCTGAGACAGAGTTTCTCTGTGTGGCTGCCCTGGCTGTCCTGGAGCTTGCTTTGTAGAGCAAATTGGCCTTGAACTCACAGAGATCCTCCTGCCTCTCGAGTGCTGAGACTAAACTTGTGCACCACCACACCCAGCTGTTTGATTTTTTTTTATAAAGACTAGCCATATTGTTCTCCATAAAGATTATACTATTTTATACTCCCAGCAATCTTGCACAGAAATTCCAAACTCTAGGAGCTGAGGATATAGCTAAGTGGCAGAGTGAGTACCCAGCATGCATAGGGCCCTACATTCAATTCCCAACCCCCAAACAACAGCCAACTTTCATTTTTTTCCATGTCCTCACCAACATTTGTGTTGTTGTTTGTTTTAATTTAGAATTTCGTAGGGTTGGTTTGTAAAAAATAAAACTCATTGCCCCAGATCAATCAACACAGACTCCAGTTTTGAAGTTCTTGTGTGTGTGTGTGTGTGTGTGTGTGTGTGTGTGTGTGTGTGTGTTTGTGTGTGTCCTTACTAGACCAAGTGACATGGAGGGAAGGCAACAGTGGTGGTGGTGATGGTGGTAGATGTTGTTGTTGGAGTGTTTGAAGCAGCCTTGCTATGTAGCCCTAGTTGGCCCAGAACTTCCTACATAGATCAGGCTGGACTCAAATTTATTGGGTGATCCATCTGCCTCTCATGTGCTTGGAGCCATACCAGACGAAATTCTTCTTTTTTAAAAAATGTTTATTTAATTTATTTTATGTTTATGTATGTGTACCTGAGTTATGTCTGTGTACCATATGCATACAGTGCCCACAGTGGCCAGAAGAAGGCTCCAGACCTCCTGAAACTGGAGTTACTGCTGTCTGTGAGTCACCATGTGGGTGCTGGGAACTGAACCTCCGTCCTCTGGAAGAGTAGCCAGTGCTCTTAACTGCTGAGCTGTCACTCTAGTCCTCTTTGTTTTGGGAGGCATTTCAAATCATTCCACTTGAGATGGTTCAGAGGTGAGCATGAACTGAGCAGGCAGTTTTATGGACATAGAAGAGTAGGTATGTGTCCCCAAAGCTTCTGGAAGTTAGGATCCAAAGAGTCTTCAAAAATAGATCCAGGAGTTTAGTGTAATGGTTCCTACCTGTAAACCCAACAATTGGGAGGGGGAAACAGGAAGATCAAGAGTTCAAAGCCAGCCTGGGCTATATAAGACCCTATCTCAAAAACTCCAGCATGTCAACCCTCTCTTAAAAGCCCATACTCATGCTCTTAGGTGTGTCTCTCTTTCTGATCATTTTCCTCTCACTCACTCTCATGCTTAAAATCTATTTGAAAATATCTTTAGGTAGCTGGAAAGGTGGCTCAGAAGTTAAGAGCATGTTCTACTCCAGCAAAACTCAGTTCCCAGCACCCATGTTGGCCAGCTCACAGCTGTTACTTCAGCTCCAGAGTATTGCACACCCTCTTTGACCTCTGTGGACCCCTATACACATGCACATACCCACACATAGACTCATACACCTAATTAAAAATAGTAAAAATGGATCTTAGCCAAGCAGGTGGATCTCTGTGAGTTCTAAGCCAGTCTGAGTTCCAGGACAGCCAGGGCTACACAGAGAAACCCTGTCTTGAAAAAAAATCTTTAATAAACCCCAACTCTATTTCAAAACAAAACAAAAACTCATTCAATAAATAAGATGTAAAAGAGAAACTCTTGTCCACCTATTCTCACTTCCTCACTGAGTCATTCATTTCTACACACTTCCCATGAGTGAGGCTCACACCCAGTCCCCAACCCCTTCAGTGCTGGGCTGACAGGTATGTGCCTGTAGTACACCCTAGAAAGTACCCCCTGCAGTACTTTGTAGATTCTGGACATTTATCCCTTCTGACAATAGATTCCTATATTTTCCCCAAGTTTCTATAGACAGAAAATATAACTCCCAGTTTCTCGAACGTCGTTGTAGGCCGGGTACTCTGGGAAATAGACTTGAGATACATTTGTGTGTAGATAACTCACTGAGAGGAGCTCTCAGACACATACGTAAGCAGTGAGATAAACAGGATTAAGTTGAAAGCAATGCTAGGCTGTGATGTAGTTGCTGAAGAGGCCTCAGCAGGCCCTTGGGGACCTCCAAAGCTAGAGCAGCCTTTTAGAACTGGTCCAAACTAAGGCAAAGGCACCACACGTTTGTACTCATGAAATAACCAGAGACTGAAGACAATTCATCTCTGGGAGGGAGATGGCTTGAACTTGGCAAAGTAGAAGTGGATGCCAGTCTCCAAAGAGGAACTTGTAGTGCTAGGATGACAAACATTTACCACGTTCAGCAAGCCTCAAGACTCCTGTTTCTGAATTCAAATGCACACATATTTTCATGTGCTGGTATCTATTTCAATATTCTTTTTGACTTAAAGAGAATGTTAAGATTTGCATTGCATTGCATTGTTTACTTGGGTTAGAAATCTTCCTGTTGCTTGTTGAGTTTCTTGTAAGTTTCATTATTTTAAAAAATATTTAAGGG
>LZPO01027467.1:146983-156983 GCA_001675575.1 Neotoma lepida | reverse complement strand
CTCCAGTTAGCTCTCCTTAGTGTTGGCTAAAGCCCAGAATGCTCTCCTTGGGAACTTTCATGTCGGCATTCAAGAAAGAAAGGACCTAGAGAAACACACCACNATTTGTTTCTCAACACGGCAGGCACCTTGCTACATGGTCCAGGCTGACCTCCTGCCTCAACCTCCTGGATCTGGGGTTACAGGTGTCTGCCAAACACCCAGTTGACACTGCAACTGAGAAGTAAGGGCTTTTTCCTCTGACGAGCGGAGGGATGTGCTTATTTGTCTTCTTTCTTGCTTTTTGATTTTCGTTGTTGTTTGATTGTTGCTTTTGTAATACTAAGAGATCACACCCAGGACTTCTGTATGTGAGTGACAGCTACAACCTTGGCTCCTTCTCTAGCTCTTCTGGATTTCTCTTTTGCCCAGGTTCCTTCCTGCTATGGGTCCACAGATCTCTTCCCGAAGTTGTTTTCGTTTTGCAATTGTTTGTTTTGAGACAGGGTCTTAGGGGGCCCAAGCTAGCTTCAAACTGACTATACAGCTGAGGATGACCTGGAACTCCTGATCCTTCTGCCTCTCCCTCCTAAGTGCAGGGTTCATTAGCTTATGCTATTGCAAGTTTGTCCAAGCTGTTGTTTGTGATTGCAGTACTTTTAGCCAAGCCTCTTCCTTTTAAGTCTGAACTTCCATCAAACTTAAGCTATCTGTCCCTTCCTTAGGGAAACCCTTGCTTCCCCTCTGACTAAGCCAATTCCCCTATTATTATTTGCTTTCACAACATCAGGCACCCCGGCTTCATGTCACTTAGATGTAATTTGCAGTTAATCATGTGATGACTTCATTTATGACTGTTTCTTCCGCAGCAGTCCCAGCTGCAGGAATCGTGTTGTTTTGTTCACTCTTCCTATCCCCACCCCTGCCTCCCAGTGCCTTTAAATGATGCTGAACGGAAGACTGAATAGTCCTCAGACTCCAGGAACAAATTCTCCCCTTTAAAATGTATTATCGAAAGCTGAGAACGGATGACTATGTAAATGTCTTTGGGTAGCTTTTTCTTTTGTTTAAGATTTATTCATTTGGGTGGGTGTGATCTATGGTGCACTCACGTGTCTGTTGGGGTGCATGTGCCCGTGTGCAGAGGCCAGAAGAGGGCATTGAGTATCCTCCATCACTATTCCTTTGAGGCAGAATCTCTCCCTCAATCTGCAGCTTGTTTTCTCCTTTATCCTGAAAGGAAATCCCAGTGATGCCTCTGTCTCTTTCTACCTTGGAGCTGGGGTTACAGCTATAGCCAGGTGCCTGACTTGTTATATAGGTGTCAGAATTAAAGTGCTCATCATCAAGATTGCACAGCAGGTGCTCTTAACCACTGAGTTACAGCTCCAGCCTTGTTTTGTTTTGTTTTCGAGACAGGGCTGGCTTTGAAGTTATAGTGATCCTCTTGACTCTGCCTCCTAAGTGCTGGGATTGCACAAGACCAGCTCGAGCTAGGTATTAAAGCTGGGGGCCCTTTAGATGATAGTCAAATGCTCTATTCTTATTGGCTGATATTGGGGATCAGTTGAGACCTGCTTCCAGATTCTTAGGTACTGGAACATAGAATTGAGCAGACATGTCACAGCAGAAGCAGGGACAGTTTATAAGGAAAAGATGTACTTACATGGGGTGAAGAGGCCCAGAACGACAAGAGAGTTCAGTAGCTTAGACTGAGGTGAAATAGAAAGACTGGAAAGTTATAGGGACACAGAGGGAAGGAACCCCTATACGCAGGAGTCTGGTTACATCCTTTTGGCAGCTGAAAATCAAGAATCCCAAGATAATTAATATTTGCTTGTTGGGTGTGGTGGTACATGCCTTTAACCCCAGCACTTGGGGGCAGAGGCAGGTGGATCTCTGTGAGTTTGAGGCCAACCTGGTCTACATAGGGAGTTCCAGGACAGCCAGAGCTACATAGTGAGACCCTGTCTCAAAAACCAAAACAATACAAACAAATAACAGAGCACCAATGAGGCTGAAATCAGAATATGTAACCTGAGTATCGTATGGGAAAATGGGAGATAGAGACAGAAGGACCTCTAGGAGCTGGTGGGCTCACTAGCCTGGTGGGAAAACAACAAAGAGAGCTTGTTTCAAATAAGATAGAAGGGGATTACTGATACCCAAGGTTGTCCTCTGACCTCCATACATGTGCCCACCTTTACTCACACAAATGTATCCATGCATACATCATACATACAAATAAAATTAAAAGTAAAAAAAAGTTTTTCTGTCTTTTTTAAATATTAAAAAATTTATTTTGAGTCTGTGTAAATATATGTGTACCATATGCATGCAGAAGCCCTCAGAGGCCAGAAGAGGGAATCAGATTTCCTGGAACTGGAGTTACAGGTGTTATGATTCACACTGTGGATGCTGGGATTAGAACCCAGGTCCTATGGAAGAACAATAAACACTCTTAACTGATGAGACATCCCTTCAGCCCCTGAAATGTCTCTCAATAAATACTGTAGCCTGATTGGTGAGCTCCAGGCCAATGGGAAACCCTATCTCAGAGTGGGTGGATGATATTCCTAAGGATGACACCAAGGTTGTGTTCTGGTCTCCACCCACATGTGTATACACATATATAGNCACCTGCACATACCACATGCATAACCACATGCATAAGAGCAGAAAAACTGCAAATCTTTGAGAAGCCCACACTTACACTGCTGAATGTGCTTTCTTCTTTCCCTGAGCATCTTTCTTTCAATTAAAAAACCAAACCAAAACTATTTTATTTTATGAATATGGGTGTTTTGCCTGCATATATGTCTGTGTGCCTGATGTTTGAGGAGGTCAGAGGAGGACTTCAGAGTCTCTGGAACTGGAGAGACAGATGATTGAGACCCATCATGTGGGTGCTGGGAATCAAACTGGGACCTCTGGAAGAGCAGCAGTCTGTGCCCTTAACTAATGGGGATGCCTTTCTGTACACTGTGAATATGTGTTGCTCTGATTGGTTGATAAATAAAATGCTGATTGGCCAGTAGCCAGGCAAGAAGTGTAGGCGGGATAAGCAGACAAGGAGAATTCTGGGAAGAGGAAGGCTGAGTCAGGAGACACCAGCTGCCGCTGAAGGAACAACATGCCAGCAGAGCGGTAAAGCATAGATTAATAAAAATGGGTTAATTTAAATGTGAGAGCTAGTCAGTGATAAGCCTGAGCTAACGGCCAAGCAGTTATAATTAATATAAGCCTCTGAATAATTATTTTATAAGCGGCTGTGGGACCGTGGGGCCTGGCGGGATCCAGACAAAACTTTCTCCTACACTTAACTCTCCATCCTCCCTTCTTTCAATTTTTGTTTGTTTGTTTATTTTTGAAACAGGGCTCACAATGCAAACTAGNCTGGCCTTGAACTCATAGAGATCTGCCTGCCTCTGCATCCAAGACATGCACCACCATGCAGGCCTTTCTTTCAATTTTTAATAAACCTGAACTTTGCTTTATACTGTCTTGTCCTGAAATTCTTTTCAGTGTTAAAGCCAATGATCTGACCTTATGTAAGTGGAGGTTCCTAAAGGACCGAAGGAACTCCTGTGGGCTCTTGTGTGGAGCTGTGCCTCTGTCTCCCACTGCTGATGAAGCAGCCTCTTTGCATAAGGACTGCGACTTTGCGTGCTATGTAGTGTGGGCTTTTTTGCTTATTTGCATAAAGCAGGCTTTCTTATACTTGCTCTGCTACATACAAATTCATGAATAGAAAGTTATATTAGTGGGACTGGAGGGATGGCTCAGTGGTAGAGAGCTCTTCTGGAGGTCCTGGATTTGATTCCTAGCAACCACATGGTGCCTCACAACCATTTATAGTGGGATCCGATACCCTCATCGATACCCTCATCGGCCATAAAGGCATACATGCAGATGGAGCACTCATATACATAAAATAAATAAATAAAATCTTTAAAAAAAAGTTATATTAATATCTTGTTTTTATTTTTGTGTTTTGGATTTTTCAAGACAGGGCTTTTCTGTGTAGCCCTGGCTGTCCTGGAACTCACCAGGCTGGCCTAGAACTCAGAGATCCACATGTCTCTGCCTCCTGAGTACTGGGATTAAAGACCTGTGCCACCACTGGCGGGCCATTTTTTTTTTTCTTATGCTAAATTTACATGGCTTTTTGGAGGTCACTTTGCCTCACTACCAATGAGCTTTATCCCTAGCCATCTTTTGGTAGATTTGCAGAAACATCCTTGTCGATTTCATTCTGAAAGTTTAGTCTGGATGGCCCATCTTTCACCACCGCTAGGGACTGAATCTACCACTGAGTCATACCACAGCTCCTGAATGTGTAAAGTTTTGTTGTTGTTGAGTTAAAAAATATTTTTATTATTATGTGTGTGCGCACGTGTGTGTGTGTGTGTGTGTGTGTGTGTGTGTATGTGTGTATGTGTGAGTGTCCCAGGGGTTGAACTCTGGTTGTCAGGCTTGGCAGCAAGCATCTTTACCAGCTGAGTCACGTCAAATGCCCCAGAGTGTGAACCTTGATCACGTAAAAGGAACAACATTTATCTGTCCCTGTGCAGGGTGTAGGGAACTGAAGATTAGGGAAGTCACTTCACTCATTTACCCTGTCCCCACCCTTTCAGATTGAGCAAGTCAGGTTTTTGTTTTTGAGAGGGATCTTGTACCTGCAAGCTTTCTCATTCATTTGCATAAGAATTTTCAAGCCTGCCACATCCTTCAGAGATCCACTTAACTAATTATCAAAAGCTTGTACAAGAATTCAAACAGCCGGTTGGAACATGTTTGCAGTCCCGGGACTCTAGAGTCTAGTTAAGGGGATTGTCACTAGTTCCAGGCAAGCTTGAGCTACGTAGAAAGACCCTGTTTTGAAAATAAAAATAAAATCTGAACTGCCTTATATACTACTACCTTCAATTCTTTTATTATTTTAGTTTTTTTTTTTATGTAATATGCAGATTCCCCTCAGAGCTTCTCCATGCTAGGCAAGTGCACTGCTACCGAGCTGTATCTAATTTCACCTTGTATGTGTCTGTGGTACTAGGATGAAACCTAATGCCTCACATGCTCAGCAATTGATTTACCATTGAATTATTTCCTCAGCCCTTTTTGGTTTTTAGTTTTGTTTTTGCTTTTGCTCTGTTTTGAGACAGACTCTCACTTTGTACCCCAGGTTGGCCTGGAACTCAATATGTGTCCCAGGCTAGCTTCAAACTCATGACAATCCACTTGCTTATGCCTCTGGAGTGCTGGGATTACTTTGAACCACAATACACAGCTATTCATTCATTCATTCATTCATTCATTCATTCATTCATTCATTTATTTTAGGGGCTCACTGGTTTTGGCCTCTTTGGGATATTAAACACCCAGGAGATTAGTTACACTAGTATTGAAGAACAAATTGTGGTTTAAAATTTAGCTATTGTAGGGACATCAAGATGACTCAGATTGGGCTGGAGAGATGGCTCAGTGGTTAAGAGCACTGGTTGCTCTTCCAGAGGTCCCGGGTTCAATTCGCAGCACCCACATGGCAACCCAGAAGACACCATCACACAGACATGCATACATGCAGGCAAACACCAATGCACACAAAATGAAAATAGATAAATCGTTAAAAAAAAAAGTGTTGTGGGGTATTCACCAGAGAGATTGCTTGGACACTGGTTTAAGCCAATAGAAAGTCCTTATTAGCCAGCTGATAACTACATTGGGTGTTTGGGATCCCAGTATAGCCCCAAGCTTTTCTCAGAGTGAGCTTTTAAGCACCATGTCCTGGATTGTCATACTTCAGTTAACAAAAACAGTTAGCCAGAAGCTGAACTACAGAAGGCAAAAAGCAACATTAGTACATTTAGATACTGTTCCAGAACTATAGACTTTGATGGATTAGGCCTTTGTTTTAGTTTTGGCAGATGGTGTTGTCTACGTGCTGAGTTTTATAGCCTGAATGGTACTTCCATCATGGAGTCAGTTATGCTAAGATCTGAGGGCCTACTAAGGTCTGGAGCCCTGTTGCAAGAGCATTGGCTGCTCTTCCAGAGGACCCAGGTTCAATACCCATCACCCACATGGGAGCTNACAACTGTCTGTAACTCCAGCTCCATGGGACCTACACCCTTACACAGACACATATACAGCCAAAACGCACATAAAATAAAAATAAATTATATATAAAAAAGAAAGAAAGAAAGACAGATAGACAGACAGACAGACAGAAAGAAAGAAAGAAAGAAAGAAAGAAAGAAAGAAAGAAAGAAAGAAAAAAGAAAGGAAGAAAGAAAAAGAAAGAGAAAAAGATGGTCTAGAGAGGGTAAAGGTGCTGTTGCCAGGCCTGACAATCTGAATTTGATCCTCAGGACCCATAAGAGTAGAGGAGAGAACCAATTCCTGCAAGTTGTAGCATGCATATGTCCCCTTCCTACAGTCCATAAATAAATTATTATAATACAAAATTAAAAACAAACATCAATTTATATAAATTATCTATTAATAATCAGAATGTGGTAATACACCTCTGAATA
Organism: Neotoma lepida; assembly: GCA_001675575.1. Taxonomy (NCBI): domain Eukaryota; kingdom Metazoa; phylum Chordata; class Mammalia; order Rodentia; family Cricetidae; genus Neotoma; species Neotoma lepida. The sequence continues at coordinate 150,468 of LZPO01027467.1, read as the reverse complement.
TCTGTCTTCCCTGCTCACNTAGGTGTACCTTTCTCCTTCTTAATAAACTGTCTCCATTTTCTGTTTCTATTCCATGTGTCTTTAGTTTAGCTCCTTTGTCTGGGACACAAGAATCTGGAAACCAGTGGGTTTCCACATTCAACTGAACACCTGTGACATGGCCTGGCTAGTTGGTTTGTGTGTGTGTGTGCGTGTGTGTGATTTAATTTTTTAAATTTGCCTNTGCTGGCCAGTAGTCCCCANAGACCCTGAACTTTCAATCCTCCTGCCTCTTGAGGAGCTGAGATTACAAACCCTAGACGGCTCTGTGTTTGAAACAAATATCTGCAATNGGAGAACTGAGGAAATGGAGANAGAGGGTCAGAAGTTCAAGATCATCCTTAGCTACATGTTGANTTAGGAGCTCAGGCTACATGACACCACTTGTCAAGACAGAGACAGACAGCAGTGGGGTGGTTTACTTACTTACTTATTTATTTATTTATTTGTTTGTTTGTTTGTTTGTTTGTTTTTTCGAGACAGAGTTTCTCTGTGTAGCTTTGGTGCCTTTCCTGGAACTCACTCGGTAGCCCAGGCTGGCCTCCAACTCACAGAGATCGGCCTGCCTCTGCCTCCCGAGTGCTGGGATTAAAGGCATGCGCCACCACCGCCCGGCATTACTTATTTATTTTTAAAGAAAAAGGCTGTAATGAAGTGCATTTCTTAAAACAATTCTCTTTGAGNGTATGGCTTTGTTTTTAAAGAGCCTTGTGAGCTGTCTAGGAAGGTGAACTGTATCCTAAGAATTTACTTCTGAGTTAATCATGCAGAGCTGCAGGAGGACCACTGGTGTGGTGTGGACGTTCTGCCTAAGTACCCCTCCTTTCTTTCTCTAAGACTAACTAGATTTCCTAGATGGCTTATGCAGGCCTTAAGCTCTCTCTCTCTCTCTCTTTTTTTTTTTTGATGCTGGACAATGAACCCTGATCCTCCTGGAAACTAAATATTCGCTCTCCCTATGAGGCACCCCACAGTCCCTCCTTTCTTCTTAAGTGGTGTGTAGGCTGTGTAAATTGTTTATTTACTTGCATTATCTTCCTTAAATATAAAAGTAATTTAAATTGTAGTTTAGAGAGGCTTGTCCACAACAAACAGGGCAGAGCCTTTGTTGATAAATAGTTCACATTCCACAAGGCAGAATCACACTCAGACCTCTCAGGAATCAGAGCTACACTCTTTGATCCAGCTCATTACATAGTCTGGCATAAAATGACTAGCAAAGTACCTGATTTATTATTCCTTATAGTCCCACGCAGAATGACACCATCCTAGGGCCACAAATTTACAGGATTGAATACTATTTATTAAAACAGCGTGAAATGGCCTTCTCCTTTTGCAAGGCTAGTTTCATAGCCCACTTCCTTCCCTTTGAGCTACCCTTGAGGCCACACTATCTTCCTCACCAGCCATCTCTGTCTTCTCTGCTTTTGCTTTTCTTTCCTCAATGACAGTCATTTTCTCAAGAAATTACAGTCCTCCCGAATGGTTTTTTGTTGTGCTTGAGATGTAATTTGTTGTTGTTGTTTTTGTTTTGGAGACAGGGTTTCTCTGGGTAACAGGTCTAGCTGTCCTGGAACTCACTTTGTAGACCAGGTTNGCCTCAAACTCACAGAGATTCGCCTGCCTTTGCCTCTCAAGTGCTGGGATTAAAGGAGTGTGCCACCAATGCCTGACTTGAGACNTTAAATCTTAAATAGCCCAGGCAACCCTAGAACTCACTATGTAGCAGAGGCTGGCCTTGAACTTCTGACCTTCCTGCCTCTACCTACAAAGTGCTAGTATTACAGGCATGTGTTACCACTTACAGAATATGTACATTTTCTTATGCATATATATGTAAATACAAAATAGACATGTTATAGTTACACCATATCATAAGTGGTCATGATAAAAATGGGCAATGGTGGCACACACCTTTAATCCCAGCATTCTGGAGGCAGAGACAGGAGGATCTCTCTGAGTTCCAGGCCAGCCTGGTCTACTGAGAGAGAGAGTTCCAGGACAGCCAGGGCTACACAGAGAAAACAAACAAACAAACANTAACAACAAACAGCCCAAACCAGTCCTACCCTTAACTAAGAGGCCATTTGCAATTGATAACTCCTGGGAGAGGGAAAACCAGCTTTCTCAGTGGAGTGTCACAGAGTAAATCAACCACACTCTGGGGTAGGCCCCACGCTCAAGAGTAATCCACACACAATCCACTCTGTGTTAATTTATTTCAGAGAAAGAACACAAAGTTGAGTGGGTAGGAAAGTGGGAGAGAAGGGAGAATTTGGAGGAGGGTAAAGAATACAATCAAAATATATTGTGTGAAAAAAATTAGATTGAAAAAAGTCATTAAAACAAACAACAGAAAAAATGGATTCAAGTGGTGATTAATATCTGTAATCCCCTTGCTTTAGAAGCTGAGATGGCTGGANTGCAGTGAGTTTAAGGACAGCCAGGATCACTTAAAAAACTGAGACTGTCTCAAAAATTAAATATTAAAACCAAATAAATAATAAACAAATCAACCAACAAACCTTGGGCTAGGGAAGGAGCTCAGTGGTAGAGAACTTGGTAAGCTGTGTGAGTACTGGGGATCAACCTCCACCCTCTCACCCTTAAAGGGCCAAGTCAACACTTAGACACTTACAAGCCAATAATGCTAGGTATCAAGCATTTATGGAACTATGTTATCTTGCCCGAGGAAAGAGGAGATGAAGTGGGGCAGCTTTCTGCTTCACCTTCTCCCTCCAAGGTTCCTCCCTCTCTTATCTACAGGTTTCCCATGGCAGTTTGTCCGTCTCAGCTCCAGTGGCTGCAGCTTGCTCTTCCTCCTNCCTCTTCCCCTATACCCTGCCTCTCTCTATCTTTCTCTTTCTACCCCCTTCCTCCCAAGGTTAGTGGCACTAACATGAGAGGCTGAACCTTCTCCTGGTGTTTGAAGGAGAGGCGGGGGGGGAGGCAGCAGGCCAACTTTGTGGGTAGTACAGGATGAGGTTTTCTTGGCTTTCTCTGATATGTGAGGTCACCATTTAGGCTTTCTCCACAACTCTGTGATAGTAACTAATTTATGCCATGTACAATTCTTCCCGCTTTTCAAAAAAATTTAAAATAAAAATTATTTATGTATTTATTTAATTTCAGGGGCTGGGGATGTAGCTCTGTTGATAAATACTTGCACAGGCCCTGGGTTCTATTCCTAGCACTGAGTAAAATCAGACATGGTAACACAGAACTGTCATCCCTGCATTTGGAAGATTAGAGGCAGGAATTCTAAGGCAGCCTCAAGTACAAGACACTTTCTCAACACTCCCAACCCCCAATTTTATAATGACTGTGCTGTGCAATTTGAATTTTAAGCCTCCAATGTCTAAGCTCTAAAATTCCAAGAAAATAACCAGTTAAGCCTAGATACATGCCTATAATCTCAGCCCTGGAGAGGCTAAGACAGAAGGAGT
>LZPO01027467.1:92363-113389 GCA_001675575.1 Neotoma lepida | reverse complement strand
AAATCTTCTCTTTCCTCATTCAAATGTGTGGTGTGCCTAAAACAGAGTGAATATTTAGTAGATAATTAATTGAACTCAGGACCTAGGTAGGAATTCCACCTCTGAGCTAGCCTCTCTCCTCCTCTTTGCTCAATGCCTTGCACTGAATGACACTGTCAGCTTCCCTTTCCTGGCTTACTATACTCTCTAGAGAGAAGACTTCAGTGACAGATACCTTTGTATTATCCTTGGCTGCCTACTCCCTCTTTGCTGTCAATAATAAGGGGGAAATGAAAGCTCCTCACAAATGCATTTTGTCATCCATGGACAGATATCTTAAGAGGAAAATTGGTCACCAAGGGAAAAAATTAAAACAAATAAATATTGTGCAAAACAAAATTAAACCATTGTGCAAAAGAATAGTAAGTCCTGAAATGACTGTGGAGAAAATGCAGTGTTGGTAACACACTCTTTTAAATTGTGTGTGTTATCTCTTATTTTCAAAATGACAGCAGACAAATAGTTAAAAGGTCCAGAGCCTGTAGCAGTGCTTTTTCTACAGCTGAAGCTATTTAAAATTCTTCTCATGTTGCTGTTTGCCATCCAGATGGCTTTCTGGCCCTGGTTCAATTCCTAGATGTGAGGGCTGTCGGTTACTCGCTAGCTCTGATACACACTTGTACAGTTCGGCTCTTGACTCTTTCTCACAGCAGTTCCATGAGACTATCTTTGCTACATAGTCAGTCCTGATTGTCACGGTACTTACAAATAAGGACCAGAAGTCCTTGGAAAATTCACTGACTTTCACAAAAACATGCCTAGGAACCTATCAAACACAACCAGTGGAGTAAGACACAGAAGCCCGCACTCAAGCAGTGAGACTTCTGGATATTTTCCTTTATACTGGTCAAGATTTTTCTAGCCTTTTGGGGTTGTTTTGATTTTTGGGAACAGGGTTTTTCTGTGTAGACCAGGTTGACCATGAACTCACAGAGATCCACCTGTGCCTGCCTCCCAAGTGCTGGAACTAAAGGCGTGTGCCACCATGCCTAGCTCTGCTTCCCACCTGTGCCTGCCTCCCAGGTGCTGGAACTAAAGGCATGTGCCACCATGCCTAGCTCTGCTTCCCACCTGTGCCTGCCTCCCAGGTGCTGGAACTAAAGGCGTGTGCCACCGTGCCTAGCTCTGCTTCTTGGTTAGACCCACTTGGAGTCTACTCTTGCCCTCCTTATCGTCTGCCATCTTCTAAGACCATGTGATCCCTTGTGCCAGGCAAGGTAGTGTCTGGTGGTAAGTGACAGGAACCACGATGCTTAAACACTAGTAAGAGGTGTTTGTTGTTGTTTTAAAGAACTACTTAAGCAAACTGTAGTAGATGATGTTTATGTTTGGACTTGGTCACCTTTGCTTGTGTCTTTTACAAGTTCATACTGACTGCATTGTATGCTAGCAGCTTCATGGCCAGGGCGTTGCCACTTTTGATTCTGTGTATTGACTTATAGATTAACAACCTAAATAAAAAACCCTTACTCTTGTTGCATGGCGTTCATTCACAAACAGGACAAAAGGTCATTGACTACTTGTCCCTCAAATAAGTACTAAGGAAAGATCTATATTACAAGGCAGAATTTCTAGGATATACACAAGCAGCAGGAGTGGGCTTGCTGTGTGTATTCACATGATACATTGCCCTTGTAATTGGAGGAAGAGTTTTTGTAGTGGCCCATTCTATTTGTTCTGAGCATTTTTATCACATTATCTTGAGTTTTGGAACATTGTAAAGTAATTATGTAAATTGTATTTGTTTTGGTCAGGAGGAATATAATTTTTAAGTATACTCATTTTGCTCTCTTTTTAAACACATTATGTATGTGCCTGGGTTCTACATGGTGCCATGGGTAGACTCTTTCCACCTTTATGTGGGTTTTGGGATCAAGCTCAGGTTGCCATTCTTGCACAGCATTGCTGAGCCAGCTTGCTATCTTGTAAATTTTGCCCTCTTAATTGAGATGATTTTAAATTGTTAATCTACTGCACTCTGCTACAGAGTGACACCGCAGCCTCTGATCCCAAAGAAATGGTACAACACAGTAGTAACAGAAAATTCAAATTAATGAAAGAAAACTCTGTGACAAATGAAGTCAAAATGTCATCAATAAGACTCAGCATTCCAGTAACAATCTGATTGTTACCCAAGAGAAATTAAATAATAACAGAGCTGAGAAACACAGCTCTAAATGCTTTCCCGCCTAACAATCAGGGATGATGACTGGAAGCATGAATGAGAGGCACCACTGTTCTTTCATCGCAGAATGACAGGTCTTGTTAATAATAGCCCTCAGCTAAACTAAGATTCTTTCTAGTGCTTTTTAAATGCCAGGGGCTATTCCAGGTACTTTTTNGGGGATAATCTTAAAAATTTAATCCAGTTAATTTTTTTGTGACAGTCTGACTACATTGTTGTGGCTGGTCTAGAACCTGCTATATAGACCAGACTGGCCTCAACTCAAGAGCTCCTTCTGCTTCTGCCTCCTGAGTGCTAAAGGCCAAAGAGATTAAGCAGCTTATTCAAGGTCATAACAGCTGAAGTATGTAACAGCTAGTCTCCAAAAAAACATGGAGATAAAACCAGATTATCCAAAAGATCCCTTGAGGGGTGGAGCTCAGGCCTTAGCATCTCTGAGGAACTATTGGTAGTTACTGGTTGCCAGGGGATAGGGAGTTGTTTTCTTCAGCAGTGGCTGCAAGTTAGTTGCCCATGCTCCTCCAGTCAATACCCTTCCATCCATGCTCATGCAAACAACACTAATTAAACTCAGTGGGCCACCAAAAAAACAAACAAACAAAAAAACGGAACAAAAAGCACAAGCCTTTAATCCCTGCACTTAGGCAGAGGCAGGCAGATCTCTGAGGCCAGCCTGGTCTACAGAGTGAGTTCCAGGATAGCCAAAGCTACAACCCTGTCTCAAAAACAACAACCAACTAAACAAACAAACAAACAAACAAACAAAAAACCCGTAACAGAAAGATATGAAGACAGTGTTGCTGGGAAGAGGGGTTCATAAGGAGAGGGTTACTAGGAGGGAGGATAGAGTGATCAAGCTGTACTGTAGATACCTGTGAAATTGTCAAAGAATAATAAATTTTGAAAAAGTCACACAGAGAAAAAAAGACAACTATTGTGTTTTAGTAAATAATATCTATGGATCTGGTTCAGCGTTAGTGAGTTTTTTTTTTAAAGATTTATTTATTTATGTACTTTATGTATATGGGTATTTTGTCTGTTTGTACATTTGCACACTAGAAGAAGGCATTGGATTCCATGGGACTACAGTTCTAGATGGTTGTGAGCCATTCTTTGGGTGCTGGGAATTGAACTCAGGACCTTTGAGTGCATTTAACTGCTGAGCCATCCCTTCAGCCCCATATTAGTGAGTTTTCTACCACATTAAAAAGTGTTAATCAGCCAGTCATGGTGGCATGNCCTTTTAATTTCCAGAGGCAGAGGCAGGCGGCTGTCTATGAGTTCGAGACCAATCTGCTTTACATAGTGAGTTCCAATACAGCCAGAGCTATGTAGAGACCCTGTCTCAAAACAAAAGTGATAATCATAGAATTAAGTCAAATATGTGTCTAATGACATNTAAAATTAGACTTCATAATAAATTTATCTTTTGTTTTATATTTTGCTTGTGTCCACATGAAAAAAATTTAAAATTACTTTAGAGAGATCTCTTTTATAGAACTACAGTGATTCAAGTAAAATGATTTTTAAAGTGAAGCACTAAAGTCCTGTGAGGCAGTTATTATGTGTAATCCCTCTGTCATTTGCTACAGAGGCAAGGAGATTGTAGCAGGTTTGAGCTAGCCTAGGTTACAGAGTGAAAACTTATTCACAAAACAGCAAACTTGCTCAGTTTTTAACAAGGCTGATTCCTGTGGTAAGCAGAATAGGCAGTAGGAAGGGAATGAGCCCTAGGTGCCTCCCTTCACACGTGTTACCCCTGAAGGAAGCCTGAAGGCTGCAGTAGCAAATAGAGCCTTTGTTGCCAGTGTGTACGGCACCTTCCAGTGGCTGGAGAGTAGGGCCTAGAGAGAGGCGTTGGGTCAACAGTAAAGAATCCAGGTGGCCGAGGAAGACAGGAAACCTTGGACCACCCGGGCTATGTGAAAAAAATAGTATGCTCAAAGGAAAAAACCCAATCTGTGGAGAGCCATGGACCCCTACCTTTTGCTTCTCCTTCTGGCTTTCTAGAGTGTTTCCATTCTCGGGCGTCTTTGTTAGAAACTATTGCTATTGCTGTCCATGTGTTCCCTGGCCAGCTTTTTCTTCCAGGACACAAGAACCGGGAAGGCTGAGTGAGTGTCCTNTGTACTTAGTCACACTAGGAAGAGTGGATATTTGCCTTTCTTCTCACTTTATCATGGAAATAGGAAATAATATTCCTTAATTTTCTTTTCGTTCTCTCTCAAAGTTTTTCCCATCATTTTTCAGAGTGTTTGCTTGTTGCTTGTTCACACATGTCAGAAATATGTGCAGGTCTCCCCTTGTCTCCTGATTTAAAGACTTTCCTAGCTTTATTTATTTGATTTAGTGGCTTTCCTAGCATGCTGCTGGGGAAGTAGAGGTCTTTCAACTCTTCCTCTTTCTCCAGTGGACAGATGGCGGCTTGTGTGCTGTAATTACTGTCTAGAGGCTCAGTGGGGCTAGCTGTCCCTGCTGTGTTCTGTACCCTAGAGCGTCCCTGAAAAGTAGTTTTCATACTTTAAAAATGTTTCTTGTTTTCAGTGTTTGAGCTTNTGCTTTCATACTTAAAGAAAGAAAAAAGATAAAATGAGTGAAGAACTTGAAGACTTAGTAGCCCTGTGTAGAACATTTCTTTTAAAGGAGGCAAGAGAAACACAGGCTAATTGCTTTGAAAAATAAAACAATACCCTCCTGCTCCTGCCTCTGTCTTCCTGGATAGGGATGTTTTTGGGCTTTAGTTTTCTTACCTTTAAAATGAGGAGTCTGTCACTCCTAAGACACCTCCCGACCTGAAGCTCATAGATTGGACTCTGCATTTGTTGCTTACTCTCTGTGAAATAAGAGTGTCAAGGAAGGCAAAGAAGAATTAAACATTTTACTTTCAATTTAGATGCAGCAATGGGAGGTTCAGTGCTGGGGCTTGAACTCATAACTTGAGGCATACTAGGCAAGTCCTCCACCAGTATACTATACCTAACACTAGTCTTTTTTGGGGGGTGGGGTACTCTTTTTGAAACAGTCTTTATTAATGCAGCTATGGCTGTCCTGGAACCCCCTCTGTAGACCAGGATGGCCTCAAACTCACAGAGATCTGCCTGCCTCTGCCTCCTGAATGCTGGGATTAATGGCATGCACTATCATGCCCTGTTTTAACAATCTTTCTTTTTGTTTTTGGTTTATTTGTTTATTTGTTTGTTTGAGACATGGTTTCTCTTTGTAGCCCTCTGTAGACCAAGCTGGGCTTGAACTCAGGCATCTGCTTGTTTTCTGTCTCCAAAGTGCTAGGATTAAAGGGGTGTGCCACCACATCCAGTTTAAAAGTATTTCTAATAGGAACAAGCATGGTGGTGTATGCCTGTAACTCTAGCATTTGAAAGGTGGAAGCAAGAGATACTGGAGTTGTAGGCTACTCTAGGTCACAATAGGCTCTGTCTCTTAAATAATAAGACCTTCTCTTATATTGGAGATGTAGCTCTATGTGTATGTAGTGCTTGCTTGGAATATTTATTCAAGGCTCTGGGTTTGATCACCAGCATTTGGAACAATAAAATTCTGAGCATGGTGATAACACACCTTTAATCCCAGCACTTGGGAAATCAAGGTAGGAAGATTGTTGTGAGTTCAAGGGCCAGCCTAGGGTAATATAGTGCAAGATCCTGGCCTCCCCTATTAGCTCCCTAAATCAAACCAAACCAAGTCTCTACAAAGCAGGATGTGATGGCACACACTTGTTATCTAGTTCCATGGTAGGCAGGAGGGTCTCCAATTTGAGGCTAGCCTGGGCTATATAAGGAGACCCTGTTTCAAGTAAAACTTCCAAAGGAGACTTCTACGGAAGCTTTATCACTTTTGCTGTTGCTCTGTTAGTAGTTGTTAAGGGTCTGTTAGATGTGCTTGTAAACAGATACCACACACAACTAAGTGTTTTTAAATCTGAATCAATGTAATATCTGTATGTTTGTCTATGTAAATTTTAAATAGTGATGACTGAAAGTGAATTTAAATAATTGATTTCTAGTGACTTCCTCTTATTTTTTTAGTTTTTAATTCATTATTTTTTATGTATTTATTTTTAAATATGTGTCTGTGTGTAGGTATGTGTACACAATATTGGATGCCTGAGCAAGGCAGAGGTGTTGGATCTTGTGAGGGTAGCTCACAACTGTCTGTAACTCCAGCTCCAAGATCTTATGCCTTTGTCTTCCATGGGCACCTTCATTCACATTTACATACCCCCTGTCAGCGGAGTTTTCCTGACCTGCAGCCACTTCCAATAACCATTCAGAGTCTTAATATTAATTATAAATGCTCATCCAAATAGCTCAGGCTTGTTACTAGCCAACTCTTATAATTAACCCATACTTTTTATCTATGCTTTGCCATGTAGCTTGGTACCTTTTCTCAGTACAGCATTTCCATTTTGCTTCTCTCTGCGTCTCCTTGTGACTCCACTCTCTGCCCTTCTTTTTTCCAGAGTTCTTAGTTTGGCTCTCTTGCCTAACCTTATCCCATTCAGCTATTGGCCAGTCAGCTTCTTTATTAACCAATGAAAGTAAAACATATTCACAGTGTACAAAAGTATTATTCCATGGAACCCCTGTCCCGTACTTAAGAAAAACAAATCACATTTAATTGGTCCTATTACATTATTGTCTATATTGAAATTAAGAACTAATTGTAGTGGCTGGTCAGAGGTTTAAGACCATTTGCTGCTCTTACAGAAGGCCTGAGTTTGGTTTCCAGCACCCAATCTGAACAGCTCAAATTTCAGCTCCAGGGGACCCATGACCTTTCTTAGCACTAGGCATGTACATGGTGCACATACACACCATGACACACACGTAAAATAAAAATCTTTTTTAAAATAACTAATTATAGATTGGTGGTTTTCCATTTTCTTTTTGAGAGTCTTGCTGTGCTTCATGTGCAAGCCTTCTAGCTTTTGGGCTCAACTGGTTTTCCTGCCTCAGCATCCCAAATAGCTTAGGACTGTAAGAGTCTTCCAACATGCCTGGATTGTCGTGTCTTAAGTAAAAATGAACTAATGGCTGTTTTTCCATTTTACTTGATTTCCAGGGCCCCGAGGTTATGAATGTGCTTCAGCTCTATAATGCCTCCTGCTATGGCAGACATCCTTGACATCTGGGCAGTGGATTCACAGATCGCATCTGATGGCGCCATATCTGTGGATTTCCTTCTGCCCACTGGGATTTATATCCAGTTGGAAGTACCTCGGGAAGCTACCATTTCTTATATTAAACAGGTATATTTATAGTTAGAATTTCTCAAGACTTTCTGTGTGACTTAGTGGAAAAAATATTAAAGAATCATATTTCTGTAAATCATGTGGTAAAGAAGAGAGACGTTTAAATTTCAGGCCATTGCATTTTTAAATTTTTGATATGTCCTATTTTTTATATATAAACATGTTTATTCTCCCACCTTTGTTTTTGATCCATATGTGATAGCTGCATTAAGAATGACCCTGGTCATGTGACATGCTGTAATCTCAGCCCTTGGTTGTGGGGGAAGCAGGATGGGGCATCCCAGGCCATCCTTGGCTGCATAGTAAGTCCAAGGGCAGCCTGGGCTACCCAGTAGACACTGCTGTGGGAGGGGAAGAAAGGTGAACACTTCCTGCTGGAATTCCTGACTTTTGAGCTTGTCACACTTCTTTCTTCTGTGTGATGTTTTGGTTGTCCCCCCCAACATCCTTGTCATGATCCTGGAGAAGAGTTCCCACTAAAAGTCAACTGATATATGAAATCCTTTCCTTTCTTTCTTTTTTTTTTGTGGGGGGGGCAGCAACAAAGTCTTTCTTACTCTGCCCCGTACTGGCCTAGAACTCATAGCCGACTTCCTGCCTCAGCCTCTCAAGTGCTGATGTCAGTGGTGAGNGGACAGGCACAGCTTCTCACTCTGCTGCATGAAGTAGCCCAAGGAGTTTCCCCTAATTTTAAAAAAAATTTATTTTATGTGTATGGCTACCTGCGTGTATGTCTGTGCACCATGTGTGTGTAGTGTTTGAGGTGGCCAGAAGAGGGCATCAGATCCCTTGACACTTTACAGATGAACTAAGAATTAGGTACTGAGAATCAAACTCTGGTCCTAGGGGATAATTTGTGGGTGTTGGTTCTGTTTTTCTACCATGTGGGTTCTGGGGACCCAACTAAAGTTATCAGGCTTGCTGGTCTGTGCCCTTATTCACTCAACCATCTCTTCCTGTTCCAGAGTTGGGATTTAATAAAGCCTGTGTGTGGGTTGTTTTGAGACAAGATCTCACTATGTAGCCTTGGCTGGCCTGGAGCTTGCTATATAGAGTAGGCTGGCTTTAAAAGCCACAGAAATCTTGCTTCTGTCTCCCAAATGCTGGGATTAAAGGCATGTGCCACCATGCTTGGCAAAGATGCTTGTGGGCTTCATTTTGGTTTTTCGAGACAGGATTTCTCAGTGTATCCCTGGCTATCTTGGAACTCACTCTGTAGACCAGGTTGGTTTTGAACTCACAGAGATCTGCCTGCCTCTGTCTCTGAGTGCTAGGATTAAAGGCATGGGCCACCACTGCCCAGCTGCTTGTGGGCTTCTTGAAGATAAGAATACTGTTAATGTTATTTTTAACACATATACAGCTTAGGGCTTAGAGGGCTCTTTCTTTTAATTGTCACTAATGACAGTTAAAATAAGATCACCAGATGGATCCTGTGGGAGGAGGGGCGCACCTGACGGGACTACAGTTGATAAGGGAAAATCTAGATCACAGGGATGCAGGAAGCTAGCATATCTTCACTGTAAACACAGTTAACAGTTGTTTGAGATTCTGAGGAAATGTCTAGGGAGAGGCATGAGGCCCTGCCCAAGGTCATGTACTCTGGATCCTAAAACCCGGTTCATTTTTAGTCTAAAGCAAAACACTTATAACCATTACAGCAGGCATTGCTAATTGTCCCGAGGGCCTTCTAAGCGGCATTTATTTATTTTTACATGTATTGTGTGTGTGAATATGTTAGTTCATGTGTGTGTGGCTGTGTATGCATGTACCACTGTGCACACGTGGAGGTCACAAGACAACTTTCAGGAGTTGGTTTTCCTTTCATCATGTGGGTTCTGGTGATTGAACTCAGTCATAGGAGTTGCCATCAAGGGCCTTTATCAGTTGAATCACTTTGTCTGCTCTCTACAGTACGTTTATTACAAAACTAAGCATGAGGGAAATTCACCAGGAACTACATCTAAAACACAGATGTTTGGGGGAAAAAAGTCTCATTAAATTATATGGTTCAACTTTGACTAAATTGAAAGTTGCATAATAAGATCAGAAAAGTTGTGAAATATATTTTATATAATTGATGCATGAGAATTTTTTTAATGATTTTTTTTTTATTTTACATGCATTGGTTTTTTGCCTGCATATATGTCTGTGTGAGGGTATCAGACATATCTGTAACTGGAGTTACAGATGGTTTTGAGCTGCCATGTGGTTGCTGGGAATTGAACTTGGGTCCTCTGGAAAAGCAGTCAATGCTCTTAACCACTGAGCCATCTCTCCAGCCCACAATAAATGAGAATTCTAAAACTGTAATTTCTGAAGTAAAAAGAAAATACAGAATTTAGCTATTGCATTGCTGCTGAGAGTTTCTATGTGTTTGTCTGTTTGTTTTGAGTCAGTGTCTCTCTATAATATAGCTCTGGTTGTCCTCAAACACAGAGATCTACTTGCCTCCACCTCCCAGTATTAGCATTAAAGGCATGCGCTACCATGCCTGGCTGTTTGTCTGATTTTAGTTTTGATATAGGGTTTCATGTAACCCAGGCTGGTCTCTACTTACTGTGTAGTTGAGGATGACCTTGAACTGTTCCTCCTGTCTCTACCCAAGCACTGGATCACAGATGTGCACTTCCATACTAGTATTCTTTGTTTTTATAGTCAGTGACAAGTAGGAATCTGACCTTACCTGACATTGAGTTAACTATTGATACTCTCCAATTATTTAAAAATTATGAAATACGTATGATATTAAGATTTACAATTTAGACATTTTTAGAGTTTCTTGTAGCTTAGGCTAGCTTTGAACTTGTATAGTAGGGGATATAGCCTTGAACTCCTGATCCTACTGACTCTGCCTCAAGTGNTGTGATTACAGGCCCATTTCACCATCATACTTTGTTCGATTTTGTTTTTTGATTCAAAGTTATTTTTAGGAATGTTAACTATCATTGGTTCTTAATTTTCATGGGCAGTTTCTTTGCATATTTTGTGTTGTGTGTTATATTACATAGGAATGCAGAACAATTCCCTATATAACTAACCTGTTTTAATTTGCTGTTTCATATGGTCAGGAGAATGATCTACAATAGCTTTATTTTTGGTTTTGAATGAATGAGCTTATTAAGTATAGTAAACAAAGGTAAAAGAACAAATAGCAAGTAGCAGATAGATAGCAAAACATCATCAAATCAGGGCATCCAAACATCCAGAAGGAACCAGATGGGGAAGCCAAGGCAGTCAACGGGAGTTCTGATGGATGAACTTCCTCATGGATGAGCTTCCCGTGGTTGAATTTCTGACTCTATTTTCCCTGCAGCCACCTCAAGGGTAGAAATGGTTCATCTTCTAGCTGTTCTCAAGAACACAGTGTTTTTCACTCTTGGGCTGTTTTGCTCTTCTCTTCCATCTTTGTCTCTGAGTTAGGTGGCCCTCCCATCCATGGACAAGGGCTCNAGAAGACACATTTAAGACAAACAGGTTTGGGTCTGAAATAGGGAAGGGAACAACCTAGCTTCCAGAGCCAACTTCTCAGTGAACTCAAATAGCACATGACAGCTTACCAATACAATGTATACAACATTTGTTTAAAAAAAATGGACAAGGAAAAAAAGCAAACAAGCTTTGCCAGGTATGGTTGTTCATGTCTGTAATCAGAGACTTGGGAGGATGAAATAGATTACTGTATGTTTGAGGCTCACCTAGGCTGTGTGTGTGTGTGTGTGTGTGTGTGTGTGTGTGTGTGTGTGTGTGTGTGTGTGTGTTTTCCAGGACAGCCTGAGCTACAATTTGAGACCCTGTCTACATATCAACTTATACCCCCCCCCCAAAAAAAAGAGAACCATTGATCTATATGGCATAAATTCCCAAGTCAGTTTTTGTTTTGTTTTGTTGTCCTGCTCTGTATACCAGGCTGGCCTTAACATCAGAGATCCACCTATCTCTGCCTCTGAGTCCTGGGATTAAAGGCATATGCCACCACCACCTGCTTCAAGTCAGGTTTTTATTTCTGTTTTCATTATCTTATTATAATCTGTAATCCAANTGACAAGTCATTACTGCTAAACATACAGCTTCTCTATGAGTTTTGACCTTTTCCAAATATTTCTTTATGGGTATTTTGTCTGCATACATGTCTATGTATGATATGCTTGCAGTGTCTGCAAAGGCCAGAAGAAGGTGTCAGATCCTCTGGGACTGGAGTTTCAGATGTTTGTGAGCTGTAGTGTGGGCGCTGGTGCCTGAACCCGGGTCCTGAAAGAACAGCCAGTGTTCTGCCACCCCACCCTCAGCCCCTTCAGTTTTTTCTAGCGCTGGCTGTCCTGGAACTCAGTCTGAAGACCAGGCTGGCCTGGAACTCAGAGAGATCCACCTGTCTTTGTCTGTAAGTGCTGGGATTAAAGGTGTGGACCACCACCTCTCTCAGCAGGTCTGCTCACTTGCTGAGTCGTGTCTCTAGCCCCATGAGTTTTGACTCTCTGCAAACTGTGGCATTGGGCATCCTTGTATATGTATCTTTGTATCCATGTGCCAGATTTCCAGATAATGTCTCACTATTTTTCCCTGCAGATGTTATGGAAGCAAGTTCACAATTACCCAATGTTTAACCTCCTTATGGACATTGACTCCTACATGTTTGCGTGTGTGAATCAGACTGCTGTATATGAGGAACTTGAAGATGAAACTCGAAGACTTTGTGATGTCAGACCTTTTCTTCCAGTTCTAAAACTAGTGACNAGAAGTTGTGACCCAGCAGAAAAATTGGACTCAAAAATTGGAGTCCTTATAGGAAAAGGTAATTTAAAAGTTTTCAGTACGAATTCTCACCTTTATCTTTGTTCTTTGTGTTAACATGTAAGTATATTCTAAGATACCATTTTCAACATTTTGTCCGTGGACTAATATTAATAAGTTCAGGGTTTGAGAATAAGGTCTGTGAGAACTGAAGGTTGAATGTTAAGACACATCTCTAGCAATGTGATCTTGTCACAGCACCCAAGGGCTTGCATTTTATATATCTTTTTCTGTACTATTGTTTTATTTTTATATATAAAAGTATTGGTCTTCAGTTAATGGGAAAAAATAATTGTTTCTTTACCTCAGATAATTTGAGAATTTCCCCAATACATGGTCTTATATAATGGCCCAGATTGGTTTCTGTCTCACCATGTAGACCAGGTGAAGTCTTGAAATTGTTGTCCACTGAAGTGATGAGTGATGATGCATACCTTTAATTCCAGCACTCTTAGAAGCCAGACTGGTTTACACAGCATGGTATAGATCAGCCAGGGATACATAGTGAAACCCTGTGTCAAACAGATAGACAGGCTGAAATTGCCATTCAGCNGCCCGTGGGTTCAGGTATTGGAGGTATGCACTACCTTATGTGGTTGAGAAACTGTTGTTTCTAAGAGATGATTTTTATTTTAATTTCATAAACTAGCCATAATCCCCTTATAATATAAACTTATTGTTTCCCAATTAAGACCATACNTTGATTGATATTTCTATAAACTAATTCATGTTTTTGGCAAATTTTTGCTCTTTTANTGGTTATTTTTAATTAGAAGTTATCTTTGTACCAAGTAAAGATATATCCATGATTCCTTAAAAATTATTTCTAGGGGCTGGCTGATGATTTATGAATCCCTGGGCTCCATTCAAGCAAACAAACAATAATGGACAGGGTGCTCATGCTGGAAGGGTCAGGGGTTCAAAGTCATCCTCAGCTACATGGCAAGTTGGAGGCTAGCCAAGGGCTACATAAGACCCTGTCTTAAAAAAAAAAGAAAGTTAAGAACATAGAGGAATTAATTCTCTCTTGCTATAGAAATCTTAGCAGACAAGATTTAATGTCTGTCAATGCTTCAGAGAAAGTGCTGATCCGATTTAGGAGCTACACAGGGTTACTAAGGATAGGGCCTTGAAGATTAATCCCAAATCAGAAAGTCCCCTGGAGCTTTTTGGATTTGANTACCTGCTTTGGTGAGATTCACTCCAGTAGCATAATATAGTACCACCCCTTTTAAGTTAGCTTTTCTTTGCAGGAGTGTAACTTAGTAAGGTGCTTTCCTAGCATTCCAGATATTTTATTACATTATTTATTTATTTGGGTGATTACTTAACACTCTCTGCATATGTGCGTGTGATTGAACTCAGGTCTTCAGCCTTGATGGTCAGAATCTTTACCCACTGAGCCATCCTGGAGGACCAAACTTGNGTTACTCTTAATGGTCATTTTAATCTCAGATATGGATTAACTAGCCACCACTAACTGCACCTAAGCTCACCAAATTTAGCAAATGAAAATATAGGAAATACAAATATTACATAGGATATAGTTGCTGAAACATGTCTTCAGGATCTATCTGCAGTGTGATCGAGTGAGTGTTGTCTTCTCATCTGGCAGCCTTTGCCCTACTACAGGTTCTGATGTAAAGCAGTCGGTGCTACATTTCACACAGTATCTTGTGGCTTATTGCATCTGTGTTTGTGTAATGTTCTCTGCAGGTTGACCAAGATATAAACAGTGTTTATGGCACAAAGTAAGCAGTTTATATGCTCTTAGCTGTTTTATNAATTTTGCATTTTAGCAGATCTGGCAATTCTTTAGGTTCATATGCTGAAAGGTAGTTTTTATGTAGGAAGTCTGTGCTTTAGAACAAGTTCTCATTCTTCATACCTAAGGAGTCGGTGCCTGCAGTTGCTGCTCTGTCTATAATGACTGTATCCAGGGCTGGGTGAGGTCATGCCTCCTGAGAAAACAATAAACAATTACTTCAGTTTAACTTCAGGAACAAGGTTGCTGCCTCCTCTGTCCAAAGAAAACAATAGAACTTTTACAGCAGAACTGCCCTGAGCAGGCTAAAAATACCGTTTCCTCTAGGGTGATGTGCTTGACATTTTCTTTACAGTTTATTCTAAATAATTATTTATGGAGTTGCTGTTTGTGTTCTGACTGCCCCCCATCTTGAAAGTGCATGCTCCCCTGCATTGTTTTCTACAGCACCCTGTAAAATGGAATCACAGCCAGACGGGTTTTTATCAGCAGTCTGAATGAATGTTTGAGCTGAGTCTGGTTTTGGAGCTTTGTAATTGCGATGCTTGAGAGGCCAGGGAAGGAAGATCACAAGTTGAAGCCTTAANTCTGCCTTGCAACTTGGTGAGACCTTGTCTCAGAATAAACATTTCAGAAGAGAGCTGTGACTGTAGCTCCATGGTAGAACCCTGGCTTGAGATGTGCTAGGCCCTGGGTTCAGTCCCCAGCTTCATTATCACACAGCGACCCTCCCCTAACCAGGTTTTGGGGTTTGGTTTTGTTTGAGACTGGGTTAAGCATCTGATCCAGGCTGGTCTCCAACTCTTGGTTTGATTGAGCCTCCCATCGCCACAGTCACTAGTGCTGACTGAGACTGGTCACTTGTCAGCTTGCCTGGCAGTATGTAGGAGTTTAGTAATATTTCTAGTGTGACCAAACTTTTCTCATGCTTTTTAAATGTAATATTGGTCTATATACCATATACTGTTTTCTATCATTTTCCTAGGAGAAGGTATATAGAAAATTATGTTTAAACTTAAATTACTTAGCCTAAGTTATTAGTGGCATTTGTTTTTCCTTTCAGTGTTAGCCTTGGCATCAGACCCAAAGCCCCATGAATGCCAGGCAAGCTCATTATTTCTGAGTCATTCTCCAGCCCCAACTTTATTTTTATAAATTTTAAAGTTTTTTAAAATTAATTAATTGTATTTTATTAAAAGTAGATTTTTTTATATAATATATTCTAATTATGCTCCCCCACTCCTTCTAGATCCTCCCTACTACCCGGTCATCCAAAGCCACCCCTTTTCTGTCTTGTTAGAAAACAAAAAGGCATCTAAAGGATAATAATAAAAATCTATAATAAAACGAACCAATTGGAATAAGATAAAACAAACAGAAGGAAAAGAGCCAAAGAAAATACACAAGAAACACATATAAACGNAGAGACACATGCTCCCACCCACGGGAATCCCATAAAACACACACAAAGGACTTGTAAGGCTTTTTAAAAGAAGGCNGTGACACAACAAAGAACTTCCAAAGATAAAGATGCCACTGAGTTTGTTTTATGTTGGCTATTTACTGCGGGGCATGGGGCCTGCCCTTAATAGTAGTTTGTTTCCCCAGTGAGACTCNCTTGTAGAAAACTCATTTTTTTGTTTGTTTGTTTTTTGAGACAGAGTTTCCCTGTGTAGCCNTGACTGTCCAGGAACTTGTTCTGTAGACCAGGCTGGCCTTGAACTAAAAAAGATCCCCTGCCTCTGCCTCCTAAGTGCTGAAAATAAAGGCATGCGCTACACCGCTGCCTGGCATAGGAAATTATTTTTTTCATTTGCAAGTAGTTACCAGTTAGAAATAGCTCTGGGTTAGGGATGAGGCTGTGTGTCTACTTCTCCTCTTAGCTCTAGGTCCCCATTTGGTGTATACCTGACAAGCCCTGTGCATGCTGCCTCAGTTCCTGTGAGTTTGTAAGTGNNTCGGTCCTGCTGTGGTTAGAAGGCCTTGTTTCCTTGGTGTCCTCCACCCCCTTTGGCTCTTACACTCTTTCCACCACTGTTTTCTGCATGGTTCTCTGAGCCCTGAAGGGAGGGATTTGATGGAGAGATCCTGTTTAGGGCTGAGTGTTCCAAGGTCTCTCACTCTGCATATTGTCTGGTTGTGGATCTCTGTATTTGTTCCCATCTACTACAAGAGGAAGCTTCTCTGATGATGGCTGGATAAGGCACTGATCTATGAGAATAGCAGAATATAATTAGGAGTCATTTTAGTGCTACATTCCTTTAGCAGAACAGTAGTATTTGGTTTTCCTCTAGGTCCCTGGACTGTCTAGTCTCAGGTTCTTGGTCACCCAAGTAGTATCGGGTATGGGATCCATCTCATGGAGGGTGCCTTTAAGTCAAATCAGGTATTGATTGGTTATCTCACAAGCTTAGTGCTACCATTGCCCTAGTCTCCTTTGCAAGCTGGACACAATTATAGATCAAAGGGTTTGTAGCTGGGGCGGTGTTTGCCTTTCTCCTTTGGTACCATGCAGAGTACCTTCTGGTACCAAAAACATTAGCCCATAGTAGTTTTATTTTTGAGACAAGGTCTTGCTATGCCACTCAGGCTGACCTGGAGCCAGCTTATGTAGACTTTGCTGTCCTTAATGAGGTCATCCTGCCTTTACCTTCTAAATTCTTCAGATCACAGACATTTGCTTCCTCCTCCATTTACAAAATAATAATAGTAATAATAATAATAATTTTTTAAAAAGGCAGAGTCTCACTATGTCCTTTTGGCCGGAGTAAGCAGAAACTTACTATGTAAAACACGCTGGTTGGTCTTGGACTCAGAGAAACCCACCTGCTTTTGCCTCACAAGAACGCCACCATGCTTAGCCTTAGCCCCTAATTTTTAAAATATTAAATTTTTATTGTTTTAAGTGTGTGGATTCATGAGTGCACAGTGCACATGTGGAATCAGAGGACAGCTTTGAAGTTGCTTCTCTCCTTCCTCTGTGAGTTCCGGGGCTTGAACTTAGAACATCCATCTTGTGCAGCAAGCTCTTTCTCTCACTCAGCCATCTCACTTGCTCCAAAATTTAATTAAGAATATTATTTTACATTTATTTATGTGTGTGCATGTTTGTGTGCATGTAGAGGTCAGAGAACCAAGTTGTGGGGGTCCATTCTCTCCTTCCACCACGTGAATTCCAGGAATCAAATTCAGGCCATCAGCCTTGGTGGCAAGCATCTTTACTTACCAAGCCATGTCGCTGGCCCCCAAATTTTATTTTTGAAAAATTTTTGTAGTGGTCCTCAAAATTCATGCAGCATTACTTCCATAAAAAGTATATATATAGGACAGGTGTGGTGGCNCATACCTTTACTCCCAGCAGTAGGAGGCAGAGGCATGGAAGGACGATCTCTGAGTTTGAGGTCTGCCTGGTCTACATAGCAAGTTCCAGGACAGCCAGGACTACATAGAGAACTGTTTCAACAAACAAACAAACAAACAAACAACAAAATGCTGAGCAAATGCTTGTAATCCCAACATTCGGGAGACAGAGACAAGAGGATCATGGGGGTTTGTTGGCTACCCAGGCCAACCCAATTAGCTCCAGAGCAGTGACAGTGACAGAGCAGTGACAAAGGAAAGCAGAAGTTGTTGATGAGAACAGCACCTGAAATTGTCTGCTAGCCCCCACATACATATGTGTCTGTATATGTGCATAAACCCTCACATGTACACGTTAAAGAAGAAATCATTACCAGATCAATAGTGATTTCCATTCTTTAGTGTGTGTTGAATCTTTGTACTGGAACTACAGCTGAGCTGTATGGAGCTCACTGTAAGAAATAATGGATCAGTAAGCAGACAACTAGAATGCAGTAAGTATACTGCCAAGTCACAAGGTGCTTTCTCAAGTGGACTGGTAAGTCGGAAGACTGCTTGGAGAGTGTGAGTCTTAACAGGTGTCAGTGCTGATGAGTTGTGTAGGTGAAGGGGTTATAGGAAAGGCGAGCAAAAGGGGAATGGGATCTGAAAGTCGGCCTTTTTGAAGAATAATGAGAATTGATAATGGTTGTTGAAAGAGGCCACAAGGATAAGTAGCAAAGATTATTTAGGTACATGGTAGCTCAGAGCAGGGAAAATCACCCAGAGAAGTTCTATTACTCCTAAGCTCTTGGGAGCCCCTCTGTCCCCTACTTCCTTCTCACATGTCATTATAAGAAAAGACTGTGAGCAGATGCAGCCTCTCATTCATGAGCAGCCCGCTGCTTTACAGTGGACAGTTTCTGTTCCTCAGAGAAGCATGCTTGTCCCATTAGTTCACTTTGTGATGAATCATCAAGAATATCCTCAGAACCAACGGTCCCACCCCCTCAGCTCTAGTGAAGTGTTTGAGCTTGTGAGACTGGAAGATACTGAATCTGCTATGATGCCTTAGATTCTATTTGGAATTTTAGTGGAGCAAATAGACCCGGGATGTTCATCATTGTGGAAGGATTCTTTTTATCTTGGTTGAGCTGTTTTTCTTCTGTCTCTTATACACATCTAGATGTGTATAAGAGACAGGCTGAAAGCTGAGGACTGGAGTACTGTCTTAGTCCTCTGGAGTTCACCTTCATTGGGTTCTGTGAGCATTCTCTTGCCCAGTTAGTGGCTTGGACCCTTGTCTCACTCTGTTCCCTGGGAAATTTTTTTTAAAAAGTTTATTTTTATTTAAGAATAAAAATTATGTGATTGTGTTTGGGTATGTGTATGAGAGTGCAGGTGCCGGTGGAGGCTAAAAGAGGGAGTCAGGTCCTCTGGAGCTGGAGTTATAGGTAGTTGTGAGCCCCCAAAAGTAGTAGGTGCTTTGTGCAAACTCGGTCCTCTGCAAGAGCAGTACACACTCTTAGCTGAGCCATCTCTCCAGCCCCATTCTGAGAAATTTTCTATTGAAAGAGTTTAGATGGGAAGTTACANGACCAGATTTACATTTCAGAAAAGCTTTTTCAGACTGTAAGATTAGAGAGGTTAGGCCTTCAAGTGAAAAGCTGGCTAGGCTGCTTAGTGAGTAAAGGCACTGGATNCTAGAGCTCACAACCCAAGGTTGATTCCTGGTTCCCACATGGTAGAAGGAGAGACTGACTCCCACGCACTGTCTTCTGATATGTGTGTGCATGTGTGTGTGTGTATACATGTCTATCCTTTCACCAAACAAATAAATGTATGTAACTTTTTAAAAGGTATCAAATAATAATCTGTGAAAAAGTTGCGATAGTCACCTGCAGGAAAGATGCTGAGGGCTAGGATTAGTTTAATGGCTGCAGAAACTGAGACAGGTAGACAATTGAGAGATGCTTAATAGGTATTTTAGAGCTGGGTATGGTGATGCATCTGGCAGTTTTAGCAGTCAGGCCAAGACATGAGGATTGCCTTGAACTTGGATTTGAGAGCAGCCTGGCCGTGTGGTAAAATCCTGTCCACATACTCACCCACACCCCCAAACCCCACAAAAGAGAGGTGGATTAGACATAGTTTGTAGTAAAGATTTTGTTTTTTGTTACTGGGTCCTCATTTCTGTTTCCTCCCCTGTAGTATCTATTATCCATCAATAGAAGAATGTTAACAGTGCACTCTACAACTCCCATTTTAGGCAACATGATATTATCATCTACAGAGTTCATGGTCAAGAACCATGCAAAAGTTACCACCCTCCAAATAATTCATTAATGTTTTGTGTTGGGACACATTCGTAAGTGTTCTGGGGCATATGTGGCTTGTTGGACATACCTTGTGGGAGTCCAAATGTTTCTACNAAAAATATAGGTCATTCACAGCTAATTTACAATAATGTATTTTTTAACAGGTGTAAGACTATCCAGGAAAATCTATGGCTCTTTTATCATGTGGTTTTAGATGGTGTATTATGAATTTCATTTTTTATTATACATCTCTACTTTTGNGAGTCTGTATGTGCTTACTCTGTGGCCCTGGCTGTCCTGAAACTTGTAGCAGCTCTCTCCTGCCTCCTACGTGAAATTCTACCAGTATTACAGGTTTGCTTCCCTGCCTGATTTTGATGGTTCTGACAACTGATAACCCATCTGTATTTCTATATAATATTGCAATTTGTGTGTTTTAGAGATGCAACAGCATGTGTATTTTATACATGAGACTCATTTTGCCTATGTTTGTCATCTTTTTGTCTGCTTGGTAAAACACAAATAGCCAAGTTGATTTGTATTGAAGATACTGTGTTCCTTTTTTAAAAATTATTTTAAAAATTACTAGCTTCTAAAAAATGACATCTTTACAAAATTTCTTTAGGTCTTCATGAATTTGATGCCTTGAAGGATCCTGAAGTGAANGAATTTAGAAGAAAAATGCGCAAATTCAGTGAGGACAAGATTCAGTCTCTAGTGGGGTTGTCTTGGATTGACTGGCTGAAGCACACGTACCCACCCGAGCACGAGCCATCTGTCCTGGAGAACTTGGAAGATAAACTTTATGGAGGAAAGCTGATCGTGGCTGTGCATTTTGAAAATAGCCAGGTAGTGTTTGATTATTATTATTTTGTAATTCGTCTCTGATTTTTCCTGACTGCTGTTCCATTCTTAGAGGTGCTTCTTGCTTAGAAAGCACTCCTACAAAACAAAAACAAAAACAAACTTGTAGAGTTGATATACTTAGTTTATGATTACATAGGACTATCTAAAAAAACCTTTGTACTTTCAATGTAGAAATGAGTTGTCAAACTGAACTGCTTAATTGCTTTTTACAGTTCTAAAAGAATGAAAAATGTAAAGAGATGTTTTTATTTTATTGTATGTGTATGAGTGTTTGCTTTCATNCATGTATGCACCACATGCATGCCTGTAAGACGGATTTTCTAAATGGTCTTGTTAAATAAAACACAGANGCAGAGATAGGGGTGAAAGTCTGACGGAGATCAGAGGAATTAGGAATAGTTACCAGCCTAACCTTAGACTGCTGCCACCGCTTCCAAAATGGAGAGTTTCACT
>LZPO01027467.1:28669-51757 GCA_001675575.1 Neotoma lepida | reverse complement strand
GGTGGGTGGGAGTGCAGGCTTGCCACATGCCATATGGAAGTCAGCGGATGGCTTGTTGAAGTTGTTCTCTCCTTTCAGTCAGTTCTGGGAATTGAACTCAGATCTCCAGGCTTGGCAGCAAGTGCTCTTACCTATGAAGCTATTTTGCCAGCCCACCGTGGTATTTTTGTTATCATAGTAAAGTTGTAAAATGACAATTGTTGAAATACTTAAAAAGTATATTTTGACTTATGGCCTTTTAGGATACTATTCCAGGAAATGAATAGCAACAGAATTATCAGTGGGGCATAACAGTTACCAACTGTACTACATGGAAGAAATTCTAATTTGAAATAGTTCAGATAGACCGGTTTTCATATGGTTTCCTTGTTGCCAGTGTCTGTACAGCTCCTGAAACTGTTGAAATGGAGTGTCTGTGGTTTTGACAGATGGCTAACTTGGCAAGCACCAGCCATCTTGATTTTATCATCAAGCTATATAGAATCATCTTAATTTTCTCAAGGTCTCAGCTTAGCTTTGGGAACTGCATGCTAGTTTCCTGCGTGTAGGAAACTATATCCACATCCATACATAGTCTTAATGGTTTTCTTGCATGGAAGCAAATTTCAAAGTTTTAAAATAAAAACATGATACAAGATGAATTCCCTGCTAATGAGATTTCTAACCAGTGTACATTATGTTTGCCTCATATATTTTATGTTTTTCTTTATATATTTGTTATTATTTGTTGTTTCTAGTTTTAATGACATATGAAATGTTCCTTCTGGTTTATGATTGGCTATGATCATTGTATTCTCATGAGTTTTATATAATATAATATGAATAACCCCTCAGTTATTAAGTAATAACAGGAACTTCTGTGGGGAGAGTGAGACAGGGTCTCTGTAACTGCCTTGTCTGGCTAGAAACTTGCTATGTAAACCAGACTAGTGTCAAACTTACGGCTGTTCTCCTGCCTCTGCTTCCCGATCATAGGTGTTCACGGTCAGAACTGGCTGAAGTAGGTGTTTATTTGTTTCCTTTTTTGATTGAGACAGGGTCTCACTGTATCCCTGGCTGACCTGAAACTCACTATGTAGACCAGGCTGGCCTTGAACTCACAGAGGTCCCTCTGCCTAAAATTTTACCCCCACTCCTTCACCACCACATACACAGTAATTAAAGGCATACACTACCATGCTTGGCTAAAGTGGCTTTTACAAATAATGGTTTTGATCTAGTTGGCTATTGCTACACTACAAGTACCGGGTTTTTTGTTTGTTTCTTTTGGCTTAAATTTTGATAGTCAGAGTTATCNCAGATTCTAGGGCTAGACAAATGACTCAGTGGTTAAGAGCACTTGTTCTGGTAGAGGACCCAGGTTCAGTTCCCAGCACCCACGGCAGGTGGCTCACAACCACCTGTAATTCCAGTTCCAGGGGATCTGGCACCCTCTTCTGGCCTCATTGGGCACCTCCATACACATGGTACACACCCATATACTCAGGCACATGCACATATACACACTTAATAAAAATAAAACAAATCTTAAAAATAAAAGCCTTTTTTTTGTGTGTGGGGAGACAGAGTTTCTCTGTGTAGCCCCGGCTGTCATGGAACTCACTTCGTAGACCAGGCTAGCCACAAACTCAGAGATCCACCTATTTCTGCCCCCCCTCTCAACCCTCAAGTGCTGAGATTAAAGGTGTGCACCACCACTGCACTCAGCTTAAAAGCAAGTAGTTTCATCTTGGATAACAAATAACCTTGAATCATAATCTGTTCTGGTTGTCTTGGCAGTGGAAAGAAAACAGGCTGCGATTCCAGACCATGATGTTAGGTATTGCCAGGCATAGTAGCACATACCTATAATTCCAGCCCTGGAGAGGCTGAGCAGCCTGAGCTACATAAAAGGGTGTATCTAGAACAAAAGATACAAGGACATGGAAGTAGACGCTAAGGTTTCAATACCAGGAGCAGCGGTTACTTCTGTACAGATTGCCCCTGTTGCGTGGTGTAGATTGGATGTAGTGGTTCAGATTGAGGAGGTGTTTCAGATTCCATTCCTTGGTGAACTGTAGAGTTGAATACAGTTTCACACCTGTCTGAAAATACCCAGTCTATGCCTGGTTACTGCTCTCAAATTTATAAGATATCATTAATAAAGGACCTAAAAGTGATGCCTTGACTGGTAAATGATAGTAACATACTANGTGTAAAACCCTTCCTACATGCAAGGTTTTTAACTTCAGCTGATTGTATATGTGTGTTTGGTTAGAGCTACTGATAAATGTGACTGTATGATATATTATTTTTAACCATGAATGAATTTTGGGGGTGGGGAACCTTATTTTTCAGGTTGAAGCACTCAATAAGTTAAAAACTTTAAATAGCTTAATCAAATTGAATGCAGTGAAGCTCAACAGAGCTAAAGGAAAGGAGGCTATGCACACTTGCTTAAAACAGAATGCTTACCGGGAGGCCCTCTCTGACCTGCAGTCACCTCTGAATCCATGTGTCATCCTCTCAGAACTCTAGTAAGTGACTGTCTCTGCTTTGCACAGTGAGTAGCCTGTGAACATAGCAATGCAGAAAAGATTTCTGAGTCACTGTGTTGGGGAACTGGTGGGGCTGGCTGTTAGCCCCTGGAGGTCAAATGTAATAAGGAAGGAGAATCTTTAGAGTCTGCAGAGACTGTGTGTATACTCATTAGACTCTATGGCTGTTAGCTAGATTTATTTGTGGGGTTAGTAATACTGCAAATTAATTTCTTTCAATTATACATAGTTTTAGTTGTATATAAGAACATACATAAACTAGCTTTAAAAAAAAGATTTTATTATATTTAATTATGGGGAGGGCTTGGGGGCTTGTGCACAGGAATGCAGTGTTCATAGTGACCAAAGGCGTAGGATTCCCTGGAGCTTGAGTTACAGGCTGTTGTAAGCTGCCTGACTTGGGTGCTGGGAACTGAACTTAGGTCCTCTCCAAGAGCAGTATGTGCTCTTAACCACTGAGCCATTTCTCCAGCCCAAGTTAGTTTTGATACTGGGTCTTATGTAGCCCAGGTTGGCTTTGAACACATAATCCTCCTGCCTGCTGAGTGCAGGTAATACAGGCATGTGCCACCATTCCTGGGTATATTATCAATTTTTAAGAATTGAAAATCCTGTATGAACAAAATGTTGGAAACCATGGCACATTATTTACTGACTTCCTATTTTAAAATGAGATTTAAATGAATCTCTAAACTATTGCCCATCTTTTCATTCGTACAGAAGTGAAAAATTATAATTTTTGTCAACAACAGTATTCAGAATTGATCCCTCATTGTGAAATCAAAAAATGATGGTTTGAGATGTGACTCAACCTTTAAGAGCCCTTGCTGCTCTTGCAGAGGACCAGGGTTTGGTTCCCATTACTCACGTCAGATGGCTCACAAGAGCATGTAACTCCAGCTCCAGGAGACCTGATACCCTCCCTCTTCTAGCCTCTGTAGTACCCAAATACATGTACATACACACACATAAATAAGAAATGTCTTTAAAAATCAAGAATTATTTGTAATCCTAATTTTAGTACAGTAGTATATTGTTATCTTTTACTGATTAAATATAAAAAGTTAAGGAAGTATAAGAAAACAAGGAGAAATTTCAAGTGGAGATAATAAAAGGTCAGATCCTAGGTTTCTGCTTCTTCATCCATTAGCATCAGTATATGCCAACCAGAGCTGTCCTCAGGGTTCCTTTTCTACCCTCTGACTATGACTTGCATAGACTCTGAAAGAAATAAGTGAGGGGCTTGCAAGCCTGATGTTTCAGGGCACAGTTTACAGTCTTACGCATTGTTATGCTGAAGTGGTTGATTCCCCCTTGCTGATTTCAGTGTTGAAAAATGCAAATACATGGACTCCAAGATGAAGCCCTTGTGGCTGGTGTACAGCAGCAGAGCTTTTGGAGAGGACTCAGTTGGAGTGATCTTTAAAAATGGCGATGGTGAGTCCTGGAAGTTTCACATCATATTGGAAAGATGTATGTTTCAGTGTGGTAGCAGCCAAGAGGCCACTGCCAGTGCTCACAAGGTCAGCTCAGCATCCCCTAGGCTCCCCTCCTTTCTTCCTGAGAAATCACTTCTACAGTTTATTTAGTTACCTAATAAGCCTTCCTATTTTGTCCTATAAAATCCAAATATGAAATCTTTTGATGAAAAGCTTGTAAAGGCAAAGATATTTCAGTGTGTATTCATGTATACTGTTCCAGTGACAGCAACTTTGATATCATTGCCAGAGTTCGTGTTTGGATTGAGCTGATGACCCAGACTTTATAAGGAAATGCCTCTGAAGTAATTGTACCAGCCAAAGGCAGTCATGGCTTGTGAGCTCTATGGCCACAAGCAAGCCCTGCAACTGATTAGCTTTAGGGCCTTCATCTCATGAAGGTCTAACATCTCTGTACCAGAGTCTTTAAAGGGATTTGCAATAAATAACTTACTTATACATGTTTGTAACTTCTTAATCGAACTTCTTTAGAGAGGTTCATGTTGCATGAGATAGTGTCTCACTCTGTAGCAAAGGCTGGCCTCAAACCTGTGATCCTGACTCAGCCTCCCCAGTGTTGGGATTACATGCATGTGGTAGCATACCCAGCCCTCATGATGTATTGCTAAATATTTTTCTCCACTAGACCATACAAATAGTATAATGTTATTACTTTGACATTATTTTGTCTGAAAGTACTCTTTGGGAAGCTGGGAGAAGAGGAGAGATAATTTTATACAAGCTGGGTTGGCCTTGAACTCATTATATAGCCAAGAATGGCCTTGAACTCTGATGCTCCTACCTTCCCCACATCCAAGTACTGGGATTACAGTTGNATGCTGTCATGTCAGGCTGAGAGGACTCTTTAACTTTTATTACTTGTTANTATTTTGGCTCTAGATCTCACTATATAGCCAAGGCTGGCTTCAAATTTTCAATTTTCATGCTTCATGAGTGTTGAGACTAGAAGCATTCATGGACATGATGATAAATAAATTCAACTATTAACAGTTTTCTGGGCTCCTAATACACTGACTTGTATGATTCCTAAGAATTTTCTGTGTAGTGTTAAATGTGGGAAAAGTTAACAAATGCTACAGTATGTGTAGAAATGTATTTTCACAGTATCCTGTGGTTGATACAATAGTTCATACATGGGAAACAGTTGAAAACTTGATTTCTGAAACCATACAGGGAAATACTCATCACTGAGCCTGTTTGATACAGTGAATATGGGCAAGATTAAAATTGGAGGAAAAAGTACAGTGCTTGATGATGGGTTTAGCGAATCTGACTGAATGCCTAATGTTGAGTTAACAAGTGTGTGTGGAGGGGTGCACAAGATGGCAAGTGCATGTAACTTAGGCGTTTCCCTTAGATTTGCGGCAGGACATGCTGACACTGCAGATGCTCCGCCTGATGGATCTGCTCTGGAAAGAGGCTGGTTTGGACCTTCGGTGAGCGCTACAGTGCATTTGCTTATTTTGTGGTGTTTTCCTCCTCTTTGAGTCCTTCCCTTCACTTTTAATTATTGTTCATAATAACAGTTAATACAGCCTTTAACAATGTGCTTCCTAATCATTGCCCTGTTTGAACCTCATTATACTTAAAACTACACGTGCTTGAGATTCCAGAGAAGGGTAGATCTGGACTTGAATATGACTTGGACAAGCATCTAGAATCATGTGCCAGGTTACAGTTTCAAGCTTGGTGGCTTTTGTTTTGAGACAGGGTTCATTATATAGCCCAGGGTGGTATTGAATTTACTCTACAGGCATGATGGACTCAAATTTATTATCCTCCCTGTGTCCCAAGTGCTGGGATTCCAGCAGGATTGTACCCTGTTGAACTCCTTTATAAAAAGATTGGAAATCTTTGCTCTGTATTGACTAACAAAGGCACTTTGTTAGCTCCATGTAGATCGTTTCTTGCAAACCTCACAGCTCCATAAGGTTGTGCAACTCTTTTTTAACACGTGAGTGACTTTAAAACAAAGGTTAAAAAAAAATATTAAATAGTGCCCATTTCAAATCCAAGATTGTCAAGACTCCACATTGATGTCTTTCTCTTATATTACTGTCCTATCAAAGTGAGAAAGCAGTGTGGGAAGACATGTCCAGTAACCTTTTGTTTGCCAAAATATGATGGCACTCAAAATACCCAATTGCCTACTTTGTGTTTTTGTAAACGTTTGTGTCTATGCACACATGTACATATATGCACTATGAGGACANATGTGGAGGTCAGAAGACAGATTTTCAGAGTTGACTTTTTCTTCTATGGATCCTGGGGATCAAGCCTCAGGTTTGGCAGCAAGCATTTTCATCCACTGAGTTATCTCATCTGCCACCTTGTTTGTATTTTAAAGGAAGTCTTTCTTTCTAGATCTTTCTAGAATATACTTTTCTAGTTCTACTAAGTTAGAACAATCTAGTGTGATTGTTTTTCCCTTTTCATGGGACAGGAGCTGTGATTGCAGTAAGACAGAGCTGTGATTGCAGTAAGAGATCTAGGTTTTTTCCCTTTTATTGAAAATAGTTATTTTCCCCTTCACACATTATGTCCTGATTACAGTTTCTTCTCCCTCTACTCTTCCTAGTTCCTCCTCACTTCACCTCCCATCCAGATCCACCCCCTTTTTATCTATCATTAGAAAACAAGCAGACTTCTAAGGGATAATAGTAAAATAAAATATAATAAGATAAAACAAAACTAACACATCAGAATTGAGCAAAAAAGACAAACAGAAGGAAAAGACCCACAAGAGAAGGCACAAGAAATAGACCTACTTGTTCTCACACTCAGGAATTCCATAAAAACACTAAACTGGAAGCCATAATATATACATAAAGGACATGTGGGGTACAAAGAAAAAAAATCATAAAAATAATAAGATAAAATTAAAGCCACTCAGTGGTGACACATACCTTTAATCCCAGCACTCAGAAAGCAGAGACAGGCAGATCTCTGTGAGTTTGAGGCCAGCCTGGTCTACAGAGCGAGTTACAAGACCCCCAGGGCTACACAGGGAAACCCTGTCTCAAAAATCAAAAAACAAACAAAAAAATAAAATTAAAAAAAAAGGAAAAGCCCTGATATGACACTATGATAGTGCTGAGTTCATTTTCTGCTGGCCATCTACTGCTGGGCCATGGTAGACCATGCAGCCCACCCTTAAGAGTAGTTTGTTTACCAGTGAGACTCCCTTGGAGGAAACTAAATTTTCATTTGCAAGTGGTTATCAATTGAAGATTGCTCTGGATTAGGGATGGGGGCATGTGTCCACTTCTTTCAGCTCTAGCACCCCATCTCAGAATTCACCCAAAAAGGACCCAGTGGTCACTATATGTGGTATATTTTTCCTTTAACTTACAAATTTCTAACTACTTAAATAAATTATGTATGAGTGGTAGCTTTTTTCCCCCCTTAACTACTCATAAGGAATACATCACAGATAGAGGGTTGAGTGTGTTGTTTTTGTTGTTGTGACCAAATTCCTACCAAGGAGCAGTGTAACGACCAGTGAGATAATCTCAGTGGGTGAAAGAGCTTGTTGCAGCACAAGCTCGGTTGGCTGAGTTCCATGATGGAAGGATAGACACTGAAGCACACATCACAGACACAAGAAGATACTAACTGAAGCAGCTGGCAGGAAGGACACTTTCTTTTGGGCTCATAGTTGAGAGGCTATCATTCCATCATGGTAGGGAANTCACTGGGGCAAGACCAGCTCCTGGCCTTGGAAGCCAGAGGCTGTTTATTCATTTCTCTGCAGATGAGAATGTGGAGAACAAAGGAGTGGCAGCATTCCGCTGACCTTCTTTTCTCTTTTTTGTTCTGTCCTGGACTGCAGTGAGTAGGATGGTGCCTCCTGCATACAGGACACATCCTCCCTGTCAGTTAATCCTCTCTGGCAACACCCCGACACACCAAACATATGCCTCACTAATTCCGTAGTTAGTAGTTATTTCTTCATTCAGACCAGTCAACAATTATTATTAACCATTGCAGTAAATGAACCTCTGCTTGAGAAATGAGCTCAGTAAGTAAGATATGGACTACCTAACCTGGTAAATAAAATCTTAATGGCACACAGTCCTTTTTTTACATAATTGTCGGTGGCTGCTTGTATATCCCAACAGTAGAGTTACCCTGAAGTGCTTAGAAATGCCCTCTAGCCCATCCTAAAAGCTTACTGATTTCTCCTTTGTAAAAGAAACTACAGGAAGCCGGGCAGTGGTTGCACACACCTTTAATCCCAGCACTCGGGAGGCAGAGGCAGGCGGATCTCTGTGAGTTTGAGGCCAGCCTGATCTACAGAGTGAGTTCCAGGACAGACTCCAAAGTTACACAGAGAAACCCTGTCTCAAACCACCCCCCCCCAAAAAAAAATAAAAGAAACTACAGGAAAATGATTTTATTGATTGGATCCTGTATTAGTTACTTATTGGTGTGATAAAACACCATGACCAAGGCAGTTTATAAAAGAAAGCATTTAATGGGCCTACAGTTTCAAAGGGCTAGAGTCCATGACTGTGGAGCTAAGGCATGGTGGCAGCAACAGCTGAGAGCTCTCACCTGGAGCAGCAAGCAGGAAGCAGAGAGAACACTAACTGGGAATGACAGGAGTCTTTGGAAACTTGAGAGCCAGCCCCAGTGACACACCTCCTCCAACAAGGCTACACCTCCTATTCCTTCCTAAACAGTTCCACCAAATGGAGACCAAGCATTCAAGCATGAACCTATGGGGTCCCACTCTCATTCCAACCACAACAGAGCCTATAACAAAAGAAACTTCAAACTCAAAGGCTGGGTGACTCCTTTGTTCTTTCTGACGTTATCAGACTATTGGGCAGTCCTTTGCTATCACAGATTTGGCAGTAGGGTGGGCCTTTCTGAGTTACAAAGCCTCAGCTTTGGACTGGCTGCTTAGTGCTTGCTTTTGTAGTCCAATCAGCCTAGTTGTTGTCTCAGCATTGGTTTTGTCCATTCCATCCAAAGTTGGCATTTAGCATCATGAATGTCACTGTAACCTCAGATAAAGGGAGGCAGCCATGTGTGGTGAGTGCTGGATGTGGTCAGTTCCTGTGCAGTAGGAAACATCGAGTGTCCAGTGGGATGTTATTGGTGTTTTGTCCTCTGATCCCCCCCCCTTTTTTTTAAGTATAGGATTTTGAGTTCTTTCAAACTCCTATATCTTTCTCACCAAACCTTCTTTACTGTTTTTATAAAGATCTGTGCTCCAGTGTGCCTGTTGTGTTTGTTTTTCTTTTGAGCAGCTGTTCAGGTTAAACTGGGTCATGCAGCATGCACTCTTCAGTCAATCTCAAATATTTGGGTACCTCCTATATGTTACTATTTTAGTAACAATGCCCTGCTTCCGTTAACAAAAATACTTATGCTCATCTAAATTTTCTCTGATGTCTCGTGATACTCTGGTGTCTTTCATGTCAAAAGCAGAACATTTATAAGACATAAAATGTTGAGACACTATGTCTTTTGCTTAACAGTTAGAAGTCAGCTTTTCCTGTCAACTGAAAAGTTGTCAACCTCAAATCTGTCTGACATTTAGTAGACTTGACAGTCCTCTGTATTCCTTGTCCCCATGCTATACGCCAAATAAAAAATTGAGTAGTTGTCTTTACTTAAGCATCTGAGTTTTACTGATGGAATTTTTTGAGGCAGGCAAGGGGGACAGGAACTCTCTATTTAACTCTGGCTGTCCTGGAACTCGCTCTGTAGACCAAGCTGGTCTTAAATTTACAGAGGTCCACCTGCCTCTGCCTCATGAGTGCTGGGATTAAAGGTGTTTACCACTATGTCTGACTCTACTGATAGAATTTTCTCACTTATAAGAGACTATGCAAAAGTTAATATGTAAGATATTCAATGCTATTGGTATTGGCAGGGTCAGGGTGAAGGAAGCATGTGCGAGCAATACAAACACCAGGTAAGGGAGAGTTTGCACCCTGACCTGAGGTACTGCCCTGACTTGGATCAGTGTGGTAAGGAGGGATGAAGGGTCGTTCCCTCTCTCCCTCTTGTGCAGTGTGTCTCATTCTAAAATCCTGTTTTCCATCCAGGTTAACATTGTCCTCAGGTCAGAGAGAGTGAGAAAGGAAGGTGAACGTTAGAAGTGTGTCATGTCCTTTATAAAGACCGTAGACATTCAGGGCAAAGGAGGCCTCGATGCAGTGATTAGGGAGGGTGCCAAGAGTTTGTCCCCAGCATGACTTCTGTCAAACTGTCTTTCAAATGAGGATGTTTTTTCCTTCCCATTGTGAATGTTCCATCCTTAAGTCACGGATTGCTTTCATCATTGCTTGCTTTTGAAGAGGAAGTTGTTGGACTTGTGCCCAGTTTGGGTTGTAAGTGGGATACGAGGGGGTACAGGAAAGCAAGAAAGTGCACTTTAACCCAACAGTGTTTGCTTTACATGGGTTGTGTCACAATAGGCTGCCAGGCACTAGTAAAAAATTTAATGTTCCTTAGTTGTCTTTTTAAGAAAGAGAAGAAATTAATTATATAGATCTAAAACAATTCATTAGTATTTCAGTCTGCCAAATGCAATTCAGCAGTGTTGCTCTCATTTAAAGGAATATACAATAATTGAATTCTTTCTCAGAAGTAATTTTAGAAACTAAACAGCTCTAGCCTTTTATCTGATTGTTATNCACACTAATGCACTGACATTCCCCACACACTGTTTTCTCTTGTCGCTCTGTTTCTCACATGACCTGTAGGACCCCCATGCCATCTTTCCAGCATGTCATATCTTTCCTCACCTTGCTTGTTGTTCTGTTAGCCCTGTCCTCTAGCCTTCCCATCCTCCCTCCTCAGAAGGTCTGCTTAAATACNGGGCTTTGCTAAGTTCCTCCTGTGTAGCTCAGACAAGCCCTCAACTCTGGAAAGGGAGATACGGAGGAGCATGTACAGAGCCAGAGGAGGAAGTCGGGTGTCCAGCTCTGTTTGTCTACCTTGTTCCTTTGAAAGAGAGTCTCTCACTGAACCTGGAGTTAGGTTGTTGGCCAGCAAGCCCCATCAGCTCCCCCAGCCTTGTCTCCCCACCACACCCAGCTTTTTATATAGATATTGGGAGGTCTGAACGGAGGGCCTCATAATTGCATAGCAAACATTTTCACCCATTGAACCATCTCTTTTATCTTACAGAGATCTTTTTTAATTTTTTAAAGATNTTTAAATCTTTAGTATTTGTGTATGTCTGTGCATGTGAGTATAGGTGCCCTCAGAGGTCAGAAAAGGGCATCCGATCCCCCTGGAGCTGGAGTTACAGGCCTGATGTGGGTGCTGGGAACTGAAGGAGTATCAGGTGCTTTTAACAGCTGAGCCATCTCGCCTGCCCCGTCTGCAGAGGTGCCTTGTGCTTCATAAGCTCAGTGAGAATAGGGACTGCTTATTTCTGAATGATGTCTGACATCTGGTAGAATGTGTGCCTCACAGCTGCACCAACCATTTACTGAACCCATCCATTCTGTCCTTTGCTGGTTGGTTGGGCTAGGGTGTCAAAAATAGAACTTTTGCCAGAGGAGTGATGTGATGAAATTTGAAGCAGGTCTTGCTGCCATGGAAAGCAGAAAGCCCAGCTAAGAAACTGTTGAGAATTCTGAGGTGAAGGTCAATAGTGACTTGAACTGGGGTGTTAGCAGGGAGGGGTGAAGAAGTACTAAGGTTCTGGGTTTGTGTTCTCCATTTCCTCCACTTCTTTCTCACTTCCTTGCCCCTCTGATCGCTTCCCCTTCCTCCTCTCTCCTCGTTCACTTTGTAGCCCAGGATGACCTTGAACTTCTAAACAAGCCTCAGCTTCAAGTTCTAGGACTACCATTCCTGGATCTAAATCAGTTTTAAGTCTGGTAAACTAAATGTTGGTTAGGAGGAGAGTGAAGGATGATTGTAAGGTTGTGGATGTGACTACTTGGAGAATGAAGTTGCCTTAACAAAGATGCCATTCCCTGTTTCATAAAAAATGACTCTGGTTAGAGTAAAAGCCTTGTATAATATCTAATGGCTTCTGTCCATCAGAGCAGGATGGACTATTTCATCAGCATAATTATGTAGCAGCTGATTCCATCTGTTGGCCCAAGTTTATTCTGCAGCAGAAGGTAGAACTTCTATTTTCCATATGGTGTTACTGAGTAATGACAAGTCTGTCAATAATAAAACTCTTTTCTTCTAAGTCAAAGGAAAAACTTACAAAATTAATGTTTCTTCCCATGGAAAACATGGTCCCTTATGTTTATTTTTCCCTTCCAGGATGCTTCCCTATGGCTGTTTAGCAACAGGAGATCGCTCTGGCCTCATTGAGGTTGTGAGCACCTCTGAGACAATCGCTGACATTCAGCTGAACAGTAGCAATGTGGCTGCCACAGCAGCCTTCAACAAAGACGCACTCCTGAACTGGCTTAAGGAGTACAATTCTGGGTGAGTCTGTTGTTATCATTTCTTTACACAAACACTTAAGCAGATAATAGTGACCAAACAGAGGAGATGTTTGCCTCAGTCAAGACAGAATGCCTCATGGGCCTTATTAAAATCTTAAAACTTTATCTCAAAGTTTAGAAGTGTAAGTATTTTTAAGATAGTGGATTGCAGCTGTTGTTTATAGCATCAACTTATATGTGACCATATGAACTTAGGTTTCTAATAGGTTAATTCTTTTAAAAGATTTGTTTATTTTTGTTTTATTTCTTGGGGGTTTGTTTTGGAGTTTTTTTGGGAGAGGGGAGGATGGGTAGCCTGGCTGTCCTTGAGCTCACCGTGTAGATCACAGAGATCCTCCTCCCTCTGCCTCTAAAATGCTGGGATCAATGGCGAGTGCTGTCATTCCCAGCCTTACTGTTATTTCTAAATAAGTGTACGTGTGTGTGCCCATGGGTATAGGTGCCCAGAGAGTCCAGAAGAGGGTTTCAGATGCCCTGCAGCTGGAGTTGCAGGTGATTGTGAACCACCTAATAATGTGGGTGCTGGGAACCAAACTCAGATCCTCTAGGAGAGCCCCAAATGTTCTTACCCGAGAAGCCATCTTTACAGCCCCAATAGGTTAATTTTATGATTGAAGTAAATGAGTTTGTATAGTCTGTGATCTCTCCAAACTAAAAGAAAAATATTTAAAATTTTANTACTGGGTTGGAGATATAGATCAGTTGGTAGAGTGCTTTCCTGGTATCTGNAAAGCCTTGGGTTTGATCCCTAGGACCAGGGACACTTAGTGACACATGCCTGTGACCTCAGCATTCAGGAGGTAGAGGCAGAAGANTCAAAAGTCCAGGGTCAGCCTGATCTATATAGCCATGAGACCCTGCTTCAATAATAATGTAAGGATAATAAGTTTATTTATGGTTAGGGTGATGGACAGCATCACTATTCTAGGAAATACTTTACTGTGAAGGAAAGTGCTTTGTAAGTAATTTTGGCTGAACAGTTAAATTAAAATCAGATTTTAATTTTATTATCCACATTGTTCCGGGACCTTCACATGAGAATAGAATCAATTTCAGTCTTACAGCCTTCCCCAAAGGATCTGTATCCTGGTTTCTGATTGAGGTCACTGAACAGCATGCTGAGAATGACAGTGCTTGATTCTGAATCCTGGATTCTGATCNGAGGCCACCCTGACTGATGTGGCTTCCTCCTGTAATCCCAGCATTTAGGAGTCTGAGAGAGGAGAGAATTGCCATGGGTTCAAGGTCAGGCAAGCTCCTTGGTGATTTTCATGCCAGCCTGGGTTATCGAGTAAGACCTTGCCTTTAAAAAGCTAAAATCTGAAACAAAAGCTGGTTAAAAAAAAAATGTTCCCAGACCCCAGGATGATATAACCAAGCCATGGNGGCCTCTCACANTACCATTCATGTAAGCCTGAGCCCCACTGAAACAGGTCTCCCGGGACATAAGAACTTAAATGGCTGAGGCTCAGTGAGGTGATGTCTTGGAAGCCAGCCTGACTCACCTGCCTGCCCTCCACTGTGTGGCTCCTTCAGCTTTGGTGGCTTGGTGGGGTGAGTTTTCTGCATAGTTAGAGCATCAGCAGGGGTTAGGTCTATGAGACCCCCACACTGGGGGCCTGACTCCTGTTGCTTCTGTGTCTGTCTCCAGGGATGACCTGGACCGAGCAATTGAGGAGTTCACCCTGTCCTGTGCTGGCTACTGTGTAGCTTCTTATGTCCTTGGAATTGGTGACAGGCATAGTGACAACATCATGGTGAAAAAGACTGGCCAGGTAAGCTGCACTGCAGAGGCCATGGGCTTAGGTAACGTTAGGTTGTGCTTTTGTCTGTCTTTCACCTTCCTGCAGACCCCGTTTCAGATACCACTTGCTTTACACGATCATTTGTGTAGAATTAGGTGGTACACGTTTATTTAAATGTTTAACAATTGCTGTTATGTAAAAGTGGTCTGTTTTTTCATTACAAGAATTTGTGTTTGGGTCTGGTGTAGTGGTATGTACCTATGATGAGAGCACTCAGAAGACTGAGGCAGGAGAGTTGCTTGCTTGTTTGAGAACCTGTCTCAACCTAAGTAAGTGAAAATGGAAGAAAATAACTAGTTGGGGGCTGGAGAAATGGCCCAGCTGTTAAGAGCGCTTGCTGCTCTTCCACAGGACCCAGGTTTGGTTCCCAGCCCACACATGGTGGCTCACAACTGCCTATATATAACTCCAGTTTCAGAAGACTTGATACCTTCTTCTGGTTCTGCAGGCACCAGGCACATATGTGGTACACATACATACATGTAGGCAAAACACTCGATATAAATAAAACAAAAATAAATAAAAACTTTTAAAACAACGCTAAAAAAGGAATAAAATCAAGATGAACCACCTTGAGTCATTTTTTTCTTTTCTTTTTTCAAAATTAATTTGTGTATGGGTATTTTGCCTATATGTATGTTTGTGTACCATGTGCATGTCTGGTGCCTGTAGAAGCCAGAAGAGGGCATCAGCTCCCCCGAGACTGGGGTTACAGAGAGTAGTAAGCTGCCATGTGGGTGCTGAGAACTGAATCTGGGTCCTCTTTTCTGGAAGAGCAGCCCGTGCTGTTAACCACTGATCATTGAGCCATCTCTCTAGCCTTGAGGGTTTTTTTTTTTTTTTTTTTAAATTTTAGTACATCAAACTTGATCATTGTAGGAGAAATATAGGTAGTGTCTTTCTAAGGTAGCTAGGAAAGCCAGATAAGGTGATTTAATTTAAAATGAAACTATTTTTCTCAATTATTTATAAACTAGGTGTTATTTGTAAAATTTTTTTGTATTATGCACAGGCAGAGCAAGTAAGATGGCCCAGTGGCCCAGCAGAACTGAGAAAATGGAATCTTGAGTGTCTTGGAGAGCCATGGCAGGCTCTCAGAAAAACTGAGGAACTAGAGCAATGTTTCTCAACCTGTGGGTTGTGACCCCTTCAGAAAACACAGATATTAATTAAGATTCATAACAGTAGCAAAATTACAGTTATGAAGTAGCAATAAAAATAATTTTATGGTTGGGGATCACCACAACGTGAGAAGCTATATTAAAGGGTCCCAGTATTAGGAAGGTTGAGAACCACTGGTCTAGAGGATCAGCACATCTCAAGATACAGATACAGAATGAGTTAAACAGGGGATTGTGGGAGGTTATTACACAGTATTTATTTTCTCATATCCCCTTTCTCATCCTCCCAAAGGACCTAGGAGACATGGTTCCAGAAGAAACTGATTGTACACTAGATGCTGCCAGGGCAAAGGTGCCAGGTTAGAAATGGGGTGAAGCAGAAGTTGTAGTATGATCCCACTATGTAGACTGGTACCCAGGCGCATGTTCCCACCCACTGCAAGATGCTGGAGAAAATCCAGTTGGCTCTAGTGAAGGGACTTTTCAGAGAGACATAGCAGCCTACATGCCAGAGTTGGGGGGTCAGAATGACTGAGTTTTTCTTCCTTATGTTTTTAGGTTTTATTTATTTTGCATGATATGTGTGTGCCACTGCACATCTGTGGAGGTGGGAATCAGTTGTATTTCTATGATGTACATTCTGGGATTGAAGTCAAGTCGTCTGGCTTCGTGGCAATTGCCTTTCAAGAGCTTTTCAGTACTGTGTTTTTAAGACAATAAGTTAGCCTTTGTAACTTGGAGGATAGATGGTTCTAACCTTGAACAGTAAGCAAGTAATCAAGTATAAGATGGGATAGACTTTTTAAATTACATTTGTTTTTGTCTGTATATTTGTTTGTGGGGAATCAAACTCAGGTCATCAGGCTTAGTAACAAGTTCCTGTACCCACTGAGCCATCTCACAAGCTCTAGAATTTATTTTTTTTTTAAGACAGGGTCTTACTCTGTAGCCCTGGTTGTCCTGGAACTTATTATGTATAGACTAAGTTGACCTCAGACTCACAGAGATCCACCTATGTCTGCCTCCCAAGTGCTGGAGTTAAAGATATGTGCCACCACATCTGGCTCACAAATAGGCATTTTTCAGACATTCAAGGTCTCAAGAGCTGGACCTCATGTGTACTGTTTCTGTTGTTCATTTTTTTAAATGGGTTCTCAATAGGCTGGCCCCACCCTCAATCCTCCCACCATGGCCTCCCAATCTCTCAGTCCCCCCACNACGACCTTCTGTGGAGTGACGTTACAGACCCAAGCCACTATGCTTTGCTTTCTTGGCATCTTTTCTCGGGAGGCTGCCAGAAAAAGGATATCCACCAAAACCAGTCTAAACCAGAAATTGTTTGTCATTTGCAGTGATAGTTGCAGCTATTCTGAGTAGGGATGAGTTGGAGGGGGGAGTCCTACAGCATCTAGTAGGTAGAGGCCAGAGACGATAAGTATCCCAGAGTGTGTAAGGTGGGTCCTGTGTAGGCTATGATCAGGGGACTGGCTCAAGTGCATAAGGGTGAGTCCTGTGTAGGCTGTTGTAAATGGATTTTTTTCTGTCCCAACTGCTTGCTCCCAAATAACTGACACAGAAGCTTAATATTATTTATAAATGATTGGCTGATAGCTCAGGCTTGTTACTAGCTATCTCTTAGACTTAACCCATAATTTTTATTTATGTTTAGTCACGTAGCTTGGTACCTTTTCTCAGTATGGCATTCTCATCTTGATTCTCTGTGTCTTGCTGGTGACTCTCTGACTCTGCCTTTCTCCTTCCCAGAATTCTTCTAGTCTGGCTCTCTCACTCAGTCTCTTCCTGCCCAGCTATTGGCTGGCCAATCAGATTTTTATTAGCAAATGAGAGTAATACATATTCATAGTGTAGAAAAGGATTGTTCC
Source organism: Neotoma lepida (assembly GCA_001675575.1). NCBI lineage: Eukaryota > Metazoa > Chordata > Mammalia > Rodentia > Cricetidae > Neotoma > Neotoma lepida. The sequence continues at coordinate 34,474 of LZPO01027467.1, read as the reverse complement.
ATGGCTGGCTGTGATCAGGGGAATGGCTCAAGTATATAAGGTAGGTCCTGTGTAGGCTCTGATTGGGGGAATGGCTCAATTAAATTGGGGCTTAATGCTACAGAAGTCATACTAAATAGAAATATTTGAGACTCACTTGGAAAATAAAATCCCATTTGTTTTACAGCTCTTCCACATAGATTTTGGACATATTCTTGGAAATTTCAAATCTAAATTCGGCATTAAAAGAGAGCGAGTACCTTTTATTCTTACTTATGACTTCATTCATGTCATTCAGCAAGGAAAAACGGGAAATACAGAAAAATTTGGCAGGTGAGTATTGCCCTTGTGTCAAAGACAAATATCAACCACTTCACTCACCAGCTGGCTCATATTTCCTTAGTCTTTGTTACTTTTCCTGTTGCTGTGAAAACACACTGTGACAAGAGCAACTTGAAGGAGAAAGGACTTATTTTGGCTCACAGTTGTTTAGGGGTCTTGCAGTGAGGGAGTCATAATAGCAGCTCACAGTTTAGGGGTCTTGCAGTGAGGGAGTGATAATAGCAGGGACGTGTGTCCATAGAGAGCAGAGAGCAGCATGCTGTTTCTCAATTCCCATTCTCCAGAATCCCAGCCAGGGAATGGCAGCACCCACTCCTCCCCACTGATTAAACACACTCAAGATAATCTCGCTGGTTCAGAAGTGACCAGGAGAGAGATAGAGAGAATCCTAATCATTTGTTAAGTTATTGTGTTTTATTGCACCTTCTACCTGTTTCAGAAAATTCTGTCCGTAAACTACCAAGATACTTGACAATAAGATGCTGGGAGAACAAGCNTTTTACTGTCCTTCTGTAAGGGAATAGTAAGGGAGCCTGGGCTTGAAGCAGACATTATTGCTTGTGTGTTCCCAGCCCTTTATCTTCCNGCCTGTGTTTCTTTAATAAAATGTGGACACAGGAGGTTGAAGAGATGGCTCGGTAGGTAATGGTGCTTGTCATCAAGCTTGAGCTCCGAGTTTGATCCCCAGAATCCCATGGTGTAAAGAGAGAACCAGTTCCTTCAAGTTGTCCTCTGACTCCCCCCCACACACACACACACGCATAATAAATAAATAAATGTAAACAGAAGATTTAATGTGAGCAAAAATAAGTGAAGTAGAGGTTATGTATCATGTGGACACTAGACTGCATGCTCAGGAAAGGCCGATACTTACATTTCTGGTTCTGTGGGAATTGGGTTGGATGGCTCTTGGCCACGATCGTCTTAAAGGGGAGAAAGAGTGAAACAACAAGGAGTGCACAGCATCAACTTTGTTTTTAGGGACTGCAGAGATTAGTAATCCAGAGCCCAGAAGGGTATTCAGAAATGCCCAGGCGTTAAAACAATCACTTGTTTAATGTTTTCATGTTTGTGGTAAATAAAAAAGCCCAGGTTAGTTCAAGGCCTATTACTGTAGAATATTATTATTTCTGATTTGAAGAGAGAGAGCTTGACTTCTTTATGTAAATTCTAGTCTGGGACTATTTTCAAAACATCACACATGAACTGAAGCTTTTGCTTGTAGAAATGCCGCAGCTCTAAACATATCTGTTTGTTTTCCTTTGCAAACGCCTACCACACGCCTGGGGTGCTACTTTCAACTCAAGGTTTCGCCAGTGCTGTGAAGATGCCTATCTGATTTTACGGAGGCATGGGAATCTCTTCATTACTCTCTTTGCACTGATGTTGACTGCAGGGCTTCCCGAGCTCACGTCAGTCAAAGACATACAGTATCTTAAGGTAAAAAGCCCTTTCTCTGTGTGTTTGTGGNACTTGGTGGGCATAGAGCTCAGTTAGCGCTCCATTCAAAATGTTCAAAGGGAACTGGAAGGATGGCTCAGATGGGAGAGCTGCCTGTTGGTTTTATGCGGCAGCGCAGTGTTATTCATTAAGCTGTACTGTTTACCGTGCAAGAAAAGCCACGAGGTACGACAAAACCCACTCTAAAGGTTTATTAAGGGAAGGAGCAGAGGGGACTGTGTTCTTAGGCCTATGGAAATGGTTGTGCAGGGAGAGGGGAAGAAGGAGAAGAAGAAGAAGAAGGGTGGGGGGAGTCTGTCATTCGCTTTTTATGGATTCCCCTGCACATGTGCATATGGGCTTACAGAGCTATGCCACACATGCACATAGATTGCATGATCACACTACTCGATAATTATGTGATCATGCAGCGCATGGATTACATAGGACATAATTATGTAGTATATAAGGGATGACTAAGCCTCTTGCTTGGCTGCTGGACTGCACATGTGCATGTAGCTGGGGGAGTGGCTAGGAATTCCAACACTGCCACCTGAGGATCTGAGGTCAGTCCCTGGAAAGAGAATAGACTCCTTAAAGATCACCCCTACCAACGTCCACATGCGCACACACATGCACACACACAAAACAAATGTAATTATTGTTGTTGTTGTTATTATTATTATTATTATTATTATTATTATTATTTACAAAGAAGACTTAAGAGATGTCAACCTCCAGTCATCTTTATAAAAATAAAACATCCAAAAGGGAGTGGAACAAAGTCATTTCCTCTGGTTTTTAGCCAGGGTTTGGGGAGTGCGGGGAAAATCTGGGAAGTTCACATGAAGGAGCAGTTTCAAAAGGAGTTTTTAACTTAGATGATTTCTCCACAATAGAAGGGGTGTGCAGAGGAGGGCACTAGGCTGGGACTTACTGCCCACAGTCTGGGTCAGCAGCTACCTGACACTTTGTTTTCCGCTGGTTTGCCTTTGACTTGCTATGTTAATGGACCCTCAGTCATCTGACCAGAAAAGCAGCTGAGTGTCTTGCATTAATTACAAATTAATTTCATCCTCAACAACCCTTTGCTAAGGCCATATTGTCCTTCTTCTTGAGTGTTCATCTTGCTCTGTGGGTGACAATTTATGGGAACATGAAACCCTCTGTCTGACCACACCAGCCTCTTGTAGATTATGATGTTTGCATGTCTCTATCAAAGATAGATGAAGTCAGATGTTTTTCTCTCTCATCTTTAGGACTCTCTTGCCTTAGGAAAGAGTGAAGAAGAAGCACTCAAACAATTTAAGCAAAAATTTGATGAGGCGCTCAGGGAAAGCTGGACCACAAAGGTGAACTGGATGGCTCACACAGTTCGCAAAGACTACAGGTCTTAGCATTGGCCTTTGCCCCAGATGTACTTGTCAGTGTGTTTCCTTTCCATTCTGCACTTGCACTAAATTGAACATGACCCTGCCAGAAATGCAAAGGGAGTGAAATCCTGAAACTCAGAGTGAGATCAAGAGCAAGGCCTCCCACAGCTGATCGGAACCATCCTGATGCCCACCCTCTGTTTCTCGAATGCTTCCAGGACCCATCATGAGTATTGTCAACAGCATGGAAGACCCTTTCCTGCTGACCTTGCACGCCGAGGAATGCTACTAGGGACTGTTTGGGATTTTTTTTTCCCCCTTCAGTATTTGGTACTTTACCAGGGAGGTGTAAATACTTCTTTTCAGTGTTGTGACCAAGTGCTGCCACTCAGCCAACAACTTACCATAACATTTGGGGGCTGGGAGCTGTTCCGACTGTACAAATGAGGCTTTGAAGAAAGATATCTCCCTTCCCTTTAAATTATGTAAGCTACAAATTACATTGATTATGTTGAACTTATTATTTTTCAAAGGAAATATTTTAAATCTGTGAAAACTCACTAATTTTGTTAATATTTATCTATCATGATAGCATCATTCCAGCCAGACTTGCTGAGAACTATTGGTGGGGCAAATATAATATATATATATATATGCTGCATATATATTTATAAAATTTCTAGTGGGAGTTCTATATAAAAAGGTGTTTCTTTGGTATTCTCCAGCCTGTGTTTTCAAGTTTTACAAAGCAGAGCTTTTTCCTAAGTTACTTTTCAGTTAGCTGTGGATCCAGCTCTTCCATCTGCTTCAGTACTGAGGCACATATGAATGCAGTGTCTCTGTGGAGCTCTGCGAGTTCATGTCATAGAACACAATACTTGAGCAGATGTATTCAAGGAAGCGAGCAAATGAAAAGGAATCTATTTATGAAATAAACTCCAAACCCAAATTTCAGTATTTTAGTAATATGCCAGCTGTTCTTATGTATTTATTAAAATGTATAATAATGTGATTTTTTTCNATGATATTAGTTCAAATTGAAGTGGATTCGTGCCACGTGGAAATCTTTAATTTATTTGTTGAGGTACCATATAGTTAGGGTGCTAGNTGACAAGTAATGTTAACATGTGCAATAGGAACTACTGGTTTGGTGTGTAAATGGATGCTCTTTCTGAGTAATGGCGGAGTGCTTGCTTTCGCAGCACACGTACTGAGTACTGTCAAGATCCAGCAAAACTACTGCTTCTCCTCCAAAGAAAATTGGGAGCCCTCAATCCTCAATGACATGGGAAAGGCAACTGAATACTTGCCCTGTGACTTCAGTTTTCTGTAGGAATTTTATTAAAGATTGTTTAATTTTGTTGTTCTTCTTAATGTTCTCAGTCAAATAAATGGGTGGTTTCGGCTGTTTGGGGGACATGTGGGCCTTTTCTTTGTGGGAAACAGAGTCTTTGGAACCAGCTGCCACTGGGACCCTTCCAAAATGATCCAGTCAGTAGACAAACCAACCTCAGGAGTGGGCTGAGGCTCAGGACCTCTGCCCAGCTTCCTCTTGCTTCCTAGCTCTACCATGGACAGTCTGGAAGGCCTCTTGGACTGATGGAAGCCTAAAGGGCGGGGTTGTTTTCATCAGTCTGCTGTTGTAACCTCATCTCCCCTGCCTCTGCTGGACTGCATTCATGTGCACATGTGTGTGGGAAAGTCAGCCAGAATGGTGTGGTTCAGTAGATAGATACTGACATACTCCGTCCATGCTTGCTAAATTGCTTGTCTCTGGCTGAGAAGAGAAGATGGAAGGCAGAAAACTAGCCATCCTCTAGATGAGTTATCACTCTAGGCTGGACAAACATCGGCTTGAACAAGGCATGACTAGCCAGTGCCTTGACTTTGAGCAAGCTGTGTTCCACAAGCTTCTTACATAACACAGTTTCTCTCTGCCTCTGAGCCAAAGGCCCAGACTCCTTCAGGTTGGCTTTGAGATCTTGGTGATAGTATTGGGGGGAAGTCAGGCTAGCATTAGATTGCCAGGAAGCACTGCCCTGCAGAGAGTCAAGAAGCTAACATTGTGGACAGTGATTATTCTTTATCCCAGGGTGTCTGTGTTATTGTGTCTCATCATAATTTATTCAAATAGGAATTTGTAATCCCAGTACTCCAGAGAATCAGGAACTCAAAGCCATTCTCAGCTACAGTGAGTTTGCGGGCAGCCTGAGCTACATGAGACCCCGACTCAAAATAAACCATCAAGTAGAAACAGTTTCTAGTATTTTCTAATTCAATTTTCAGAAGTATCTATATTCCTGCCACCCTAAAATTAGAACTTCTGCCCACAAGCTAGTTCCTATTCTGAGACACTCTAACACCACCACATAATCTCCTTTGCTTCANCAGATCCTCTTAAAATAAGTGAGAGTTGTTTCTACATCTACCTTAACCAGCTCCNGTTTTGATTCCTTGGGGCATACTTAAACTCAGGCACTTGTGCCTCAACCTCAACTTGGCATTCTTGGAAAATGCCTCTATAAGATTGGCTGTAGCCGGGCAGTGATGGCACACTCCTTTAATCCCAGCACTCAGGAGGCAGAGGCAGGCAGATCTCTGTGAGTTCGAGGCCAGCCTGGTCTACACAGTTCCACGACAGGCTCTAAAGCTACACAGAGAAACCCTGTCT
>LZPO01027466.1:290142-304778 GCA_001675575.1 Neotoma lepida | reverse complement strand
CAGTATCCAAGGAGATGGCTACACACTGCAGAGAAATTCTGTGCTTCACCTTCATCCTAATAGTTTTCTGTGCCTTGGAGGGAACCTGAGATGTCTACATCCTTCAGTGACTATGTTGGAAGAGTGGACTTGAATTTTGTCTTTGGAAAACAAACCCTCAAGTTCCATGGGCTTTCAGAAAACTCACACAAGACTACAGTTCCTCTGTCTTTCACCCTCTCTCAATTCTTTGTTTAAGTAAGGATTATCCTGGGCATCATTCATTTGAATATGAAACCAACATACTTTCTTGTCCTTTCTGTAAAAGTACCAAATACATGTATTCATGTGATACAAGGAGAGTCTCATTTGCATAACTAACAATGAGGCTGCAAGGTAGCTACCATGTGGCTGTTGAAGGTGCCTAGGTTAACTTCATGCTCTTACATATACATTCTGAAACATTTCTTTCAACTCTGAAATTTTCATAATCTCTTTTCTTTTAAGCCACTTCAGGCCAAAGGAAATCATTATGTCATTTTATTTGTTTGTGTGTGTTTTATGTTTGGGCTGTTTCTATAGTGCCATTCCATGAAATCTTTTAAGAAGAAAAAAAATGTGCATATTCGAATTGGCTCCCTCTTTTTCTGTCCCTTTTACCTTAGAATTGTTTTCAATAGTCCAGTGTAGGAGGGAAAGAAAAAGCATTGGCAGATAACAGTATAACATTGTAATAAAAATCAAGACCCCTCCCCCCNAAAAAAAACACATGCGCAATGTGTACAGCACAGANGCCACAATCTCAATATAGTCAGCAGTGCACATGGTAGTCCTCATGTGATTTAAGACTACAGTCTTTTTTTAAGTTGAAGTAAAATTCTAATTCTTCAGAATGTCAAGATACTTTGATTTTTTTTTTCCCCTTTCATTACCACATCTTGGATGACAAATTAGGAAAGCAACTAAGGCCATGATCCAAACAAGATAAACACCATGTCATCTAAATGCTACTAATGCATCAGGAAAGTGGCTTTCTTTGAGTAATGACAAGACATTAAGGGAAGCAGAGTGTGTGCTGACTGGTGGCTGCGTCTCCTAAGGACCCCAGGATAGAACCTGTATGAGCTAATGGTAATATCAGCAGGTGCTGAAGATTAAAAATGTGTGCTTAGTTTTTGTTCTTTCAAAAAATATCTTTGTTTAATGATTAGAATGTCTATGAAAAAAACCTACACATCTTTTTTATTGACTTAAAAATCCCCTTTATTGAAGAGTGGAATATAATTTCAACAGGATCCTTGCATCTTCTTAACGAGTGGATGTTTCGATGGGATATCTACACAGACTATGATGTTAATAGGCTAAAAATACTTTTGACAATCCAGTCTCATTTGTACGAATGTGCAAACAGCTGCAGACAAGCTGAAAATGAAGAATAAGTCTTAAGTGGTTTTTGATGGAAAATACATGGTTTCAAACTAGTGAGACAACAGAATTGAAAGTCATTTGTAATGGCATTTCATATGGGAAGCAATTCCATATTAGAACATTGTATAATCATGTCACAGAACTGTGATCCATTTTATTTTGACCACAGTATGGAGTAAAGNATAAAATCTCTTTTTTTCTTGCCATTGGGACTGGTATGCTAAACATCTTTTTTAGCACACTGGCCTTGAAAGTTTCTCTTGAACCCCAGAGATGGCAGGATTGGCAGTCTCCTCAATTCCTTTTCCTCTTTGAGAAGGAATAGTGGGGTTTCATTCATGAATCAACTCATTTTACAGTTGTGGTGTTGCAATGTAGGCTGATTCTAACTTAAGGTTAATATTTCTTACCCATATAAAATGGGACCCTTCAACCAAATGCTGTCTGTCTTGACTGTTCTTATGATAACCTGGAGTTTAGGAAAGTACAAAAGCTAAACAATAAGCCCCATGTGGCCCCATGGTTTAAGAAGGCTGGGTTCAGTGCTTATTACTGATTTTTGTTGTCTTTGGACTGATTCCCCGACTTGTAACATGCAAATATAGTTGCTGTCACAGAAAGGGATGGATGTCTTCTAGGCAGTAACAGCCATGCTGTTCTGGGCAGGAGAATAATATGCTGAGGAATTCGTTTCACTGGTGAAGACTCCAAGCTGAACAGAGGCAAGATGGAGCTTGGGGATTTGGGGAAAATGCGAGGGTGCTNAGTCACCTGGGAGATTTTCTTAACACTGCTCCGTTTTCAGAGTTTCAAAGGAACAACCAATCACTGTCAGTCTACAAGGGCTGACTGACTAATTTGGGAGTGTTTTGTCTTTTCTTCTTAATAACTGACCCTGTTAACCTGAGCATACCACCCCAAGGGTGGGCAGAAGAAACCCCTGAAAATAACAACTCACTCCAGTCTATGTTGCTTCCCAAGTATTGTTTTATCAAGGGAATTTTAATCATTAGTGAAAAATCAATATCCACACATTATACATTATGAATTCCAACAGTCCATAATGTCCTTTTCCTGTCCACCACACATAATCAAGAGTTGGCTGCATTCTTGCAAAACACAAATGGAAAAATTATAACAACGAACTTGGCTCCCCTAAAAGAAAGCTACTTGGCTTCGTTCTCTTTACTGAAACTCAACGCCAGGAAAGAAGGTCAACACAATTTCTATCAGGAGAAAATAACAATAGTTTTTGGCTAAAAGTACATTTTTATCCCCCTTTAAAATCTTTTGACCACAAAATCAATTTTATTTTTGTTGTTGTTCCTGTTTGACTCAGTATTACTGCATTAAGACTGAGATTCGCTCATATTCCAAGGCATAATTTTATGGCCATTGTGTATGGAAGCACAAAGTGTAATATTAGTGTTACACTTTGGACTTTAAAACCTCTGGTCCAACATTACTAATAAAGTTGCTCTCTCTTCCTCCCCAAATGTGTTATGTCCTCACATGTCAAGAGGAGCAAGCTATTCCATCCCTATTAGGAACAGTAAAAATATTTCAAAGAGACATGGGTATCTGAAATCACTTTGTTCTCCATTCTGGAAGCAAGTGTCCCCATTTACTTAAGAACATCATTGGAATCTTAATTTTTAAGCTCTGGGTGAAAGTACTTCAGATTCAAAGAAAACTGTGACACAGCTTCTTCTTTAAAAGCCTTGTTTTAAGTTGTCTTCAACTCCATGGACCTTCCGAAATACCATTTTGAGATTTTCTTTAAGGGCATCTTTGTATTGCTGTCTCAGACTGTCATGGAGAGTTCTGTAATCCTATGGCGTTTCTGGTTTTATCTTTAAGTTCTTTCATGTGTATCATGGTCAAGTTAGACACCATTTCCCCTGTTCCCTGGGCTCTCTGTAGATCAGTGGATATTAGGTTTCAATTTCTGTTTTCTTTGATGAAGCTTTCAATAAAAAATGAAAATAAAATCAACAAAGCAGGGCTGCGGTGTTTGATTGCACTTTTCCAGAAACTTGTGGGAAGGTGTGGGGAGGGGGGGAGCTGTGTCTGGATTTAATTCACTTTGTTAAACTGTTATTTTTCTGGAATCAATAGAAGAAAAGATCATTCAGGGCTGGAGAGATGGCTCAGTGGTTGGGTCCTGTTCTTTGTAGAGGACCCAAGTTTTGTTGCTAGCACCCATACTTGGTGGCTCACAGCTACCTGTGACTGTAGCTTCCAGGGAGTACACACACACACACACACACACACACACACACACACACATGCACAGACATACACACAGTTAAAGATAAAAATAGAACTCTTATATTTTAAAACAAAGTTATTCCAAGCAAGAAGGTGTGGGAATAGAGGAAGTGACCATATATGTTCATGCCTGGAAGCCTGAGAGAGCCACCATGGGGGCCTTTAGGGAAAGCACAGCCTTCCATTGAGGTCCTTTCCATGACCTTTCCATGGTCTCCCAACAACTCTTACATACACAAAAGGGCTCAGCAATTACCCATCCCCTATTTCCAAATATGCCCAATACCCACCGACCACTTGGTGCTATTGAAGGCCAGAGTCTCCTTCCTCAGCAGTGGTTTGTGTCCCTGCAAGATTCAGGTGATCCAAGATCAGCAGTGTGCATTCCTGCAGCTGTGGGTGATTACGGTAAGCAAGTAAGTGGATGATATTTTTCTGGTTCAGAATTGCCCAGATCTCTTGGATTTTACATTCAAGGACTGAGCAATAGTCTATCTTGTGTATTTGCTGTGTGATTCAAAAATATTATGATGTGGAAGACGAGAAAAGTACTGAATGGAGGAAGTGCATGCAATTTGTTAAGCAGAGAAATTGTTAATATTTAAGACAGAGTACCTAAGGAAAGAGAGAGATGTATATTCATGAACAAAGTATGAGTGATGGAAAGCCCCAGGGAACCCTGGGTTATGTATGATGTGCTAAATACACATGCAAAATAGGAGGTCTTGGACATTCATGATGCCTGATTGGTTCCTCCATTGGTGACATTCATTATCCACCCATCACAGCCTTGCAGGCCTTGGGTAGATTTCTTCTCCTGCCTCTGCTGCTGTCCACAAGAAGAAGCCTCTTTGGTTGGTCCTCTTCTGTTGCCCTCCTAGATCAATTCTGAATTCTGTGTCACTCAGCATTAGTTGGTGCAAGGATGCAATCAAGGAAGAAGGAGGATNTGTGACCATGATAGAACCTCCAACCCCCATGTTCCTTCCACTCTTCTTGTATCTTATCTTCAATATGTCAGCNTATCTCCTGCATTTTCCCCTTGCTTCTTGCTCTGCATTTAAGCCTTGTGGTTGGAGCCTGTGTGTCTTTATGTTTCAGACTTATAGATGAAGTCTCTCTGGAGTCAAGACAATTCCACAGATGTCATCTTCATGTGTTAGGATTCAGGTAATTAAGGAAGGATGTAGAGACAGGTAAGTGGCGGCTGTACTCTAAGAGCATGTTGTATGCATTCTCTTTAGGTATTTGGACAGGAGTGACTGAAGAGAAAGCTGGAAGAAGAGATTAGAGAGCAGAAAATCAGAGGGACATGAACGTAAATTAACTTTGGATCATACTTTGTTTAGGCACCATGCCTCATGCTAGGTAACATAGAGAATATATTGTTCACAGATCTGGGGTAGAAGAAGCCCAAGATCTCTGTGTCTAGTGAGGGCTTGTTTCCACAGAGCATGCATTATATGTGAGCATGTCTGCTGGAAGTGACAAACAAACTTGTAGGCTTCTTTAATAAAGACACCAATCCCACTCCTCAGGGGCTCTGTACTGATGAATTCATCATCTCCAAAGTCTCACCTCTTCATGCCGTCACTTGGGAATTTCAAAATCAACATTTTTAATAATTTATCTTTTAATTGCACATATATGTATGCCACTGTGTAGGAATGTACACATGGATACTGGTGCCCATGGAGGCCAGAGAGGGTGTCATATCCCATGGAGCTGGAGTAATAGGCAACTGGTAGCCTGCTGGAAACTCAACTCCAGCTCTCTGCAGTAGCAATATTTGTGCTTAGTAGCTGTGTCGTCGTCTCAGCCCCTGGAATCCAACATTGTAAAGGGACACAACCACTCAGACTTTACCACTCACCTTCTCCTATTGCAGTTTGCTTAAAATAGTGACATTTTATTTCTTGTTTATGTATAAGTTGTAAGAAAATAATGTACCATCTCCACAATCCATATGCAAAAAACTTTTGTTTGAAGTTGAAGGGCATTGAAACTTCAGAAATGTTTAACTAGGCTCCAGGAGATGAATCCTTGAACCTCAGAATATGAGGACCAGAGAAAGAAGATTCAAGAATGAATAAATAAGCTCTCTTTGGTATGCTCTCTTCCTTCTACATAGAATAATCATAATTTTATGAACTTAGATTTCTATTTTTTTTTATTGTTTTGTGATTTACATTCGTCAACAAGGGCTATCTGTTGGCCATGAACAGTTTGATAAGGTATATGTCCCATGATGCTGTTTTTAAAAATGACTCATTTTATTTTTATTTATGTATATAGGTTTGTGGGTCTGTGTGTATGTGCCTGTGCATGCAGGTGCCCATGGAGGCTCGTGGAGCTGGAGATGTAGGTGGTTGTAGCTGCCCAATATAGGTCCTCAAGAGTAGCAAGCACCTTTAATTGCTGAGCCATCACCCCATTTCCTCCTAGCATCTTTTATTTTTTAGAATTGTGGACATAGATAATATGTAACTGCTTCCTAACTTGGAATGGAATATAATGCATTTCAAACTGAATCTTGATTTTTTTTTATTTTCTATAGTTAAAAAAAATCTTTCCAATAGCAATGGTTATTTATTACCACTGACCTTCGTGTATTCACCCAAGGTGACATGTTGGCCATGATGTAAACATGGTGCCATTGGGGCTCTAGAAGATTGCATGACTTGAGAAAGTGTTCATGGTACAGACAACAGAATCCAAATTTAGCATAAATGAGGCCCCAGAATGATAGATTTCCTTCTACATGGTTCTAGAACCACTGATATGACTTGAAGCGATCACAGAAGCAAAATCACTTTTATATTTCAGATATCTCATCATTGTATATTTATTCTTCGTGATATACTGCAAAGTATTGGGGAAAGACCTGAGCAAGAAGCCAGAAAAGCTCAGATTTGGAATAGGTGCCATTGCTGAGGTAGGATGAGAGATGGGGAATTGGGGAAGGAGGCAGATTCTCGGAGAGATAGCTTAACAGGGGCACATGGCTAAAGAGTACCTGAGGGCAATAAATACAATAGCTGTTCTCCCCACTCAAAGCTAACAAAGGCCGTACCAGTTAACTCACAGTAATGAATGTGGTTGACTATCCTCTGACTCAAAAAGAACAGCCTTTAACTGACTACAAAGCTAAAGAACAGGTAATGAGATGCAGTCAATTCCTTCTTGTTTGATTGGCTCAAGGAAACAGAACTTGGGTTATGTGCCTACAGCTCATGCAACCCCAAGCAGTTTTCACTTCAGGTGAGATCAGCCACATTTAGGGTGGTCTGGCCATAGATGGCCCACATCAGAGTCTACAGGAAGCCAGGCTTTCTTCTCTGTCCAGTTTACCCAATCTCCCCCTGTGCAGCAAGAAGACCATTCTTACCTTGAACTCTGGTTTGACCTCCAGCTCTCTCAACCTTTCTTCTGGTCTGCCTTTGGTTCTTCGGGAGGGTGCTCTGAGGCAAAGGCCCCCCCTCAACCCTAAGTCACCTGGCCCAAGGACTTAGGTGATTTCCAGCTTTCCAGTGATGCTAACCACAAAATCACTGCTCCACTCTCTAACTTTTAGCTTCTTCATTTATCAAAGTGAATAGCTTTACTTTCCCAGAGTCGTTATGAAGGGAAAACAGACACTACATTGTGGGGGGCCTGCTCCCATCTATTTTCCTCAGGGTACTCTTGAGGAGTGAGGGATAAGAGATTTAGAAATATAGAGGGGAGAGAGAGACAGATAGAAACACAGGATAGCCTCGGGAGGGCCTGGATCATTATCCACCAGCCCCTTCTGTCTCTTCTAAAGGGCTTTTTTAAAGGAATGCCAAGGGGTGGAGCAAAAGACCTCCCCCTAGCACAGCCAAGTGTAGACCCTTCCAAACACCTGATAACCATGCACATGGTCAATCCATCCCCTTATGCAGCCCTGCTGGGTAAAGCAAGCTCAGATCTCACCAGGAAACCTCTGTGGGCTCCCACACTACATCATCATGCATAAACCCTCTCAAGTTGTAACGGAAATTGAATGCTTCAGTTCAGAAGTTTCCCTTTAAAGCACAGGATGGTCCTATGACAGTCAGTCCTGAGAGCTAAAGGCAAGATAAATATGTGNGGAGACAAAGAAGCAGGAGAACAAATGCAGGAGGAATGCTTCCTTCTCCACAGTGAAGCCCAGACTCAGAAGGACACAAACACCAACAGTCAGCCCCCAGATCATGAGAGTGAGCCAGTGGAGCTCAGCTCCCCCACATTTCAGGATGGTAATACTGTCCCCACTCATCAAGCCCCTTCTGCCTTCTCATGCCTTTTAACACAGACGTCCATCTCACTGGCAGCTACTGATGGCATCTAAGGCTGTCCAATGGTGTGCATCAAAGGTGCCTTTGATCAAGATGCCTGGGAAGTTCAGCAGAAGTTCACAACTAATGTGGGCATCCCCACTGGGATGACCTCAGCCAGTGAACAAGTACTGAGAAATTCATTTTTGAAGAGCTAAGGGATAATCTATTTAAGCAAACTGCCAGCTTTCATTAACAATATGCCCAAAATACTGCCCTGTGTTATTTTCTTTAAGCTGATAAAAACTAATAGTAATAATAGTAATAATAATAATAATAAAATACGTGAAGTGCTGTATTGTGAAGTACACTGAGTTGCAATTTNNCCCATGTTTATTGTAAGAGAGGCACTAGCAGATGGATTTTGATCTTGAAGAGTAGTTTTCAGTTTCAAAGAGATGGTTATGAGTTAGCAAAATGAAGTGCACAGCAATGTGTGGTGTGCCACCCTTGAGCTGAGGAGGAAGCTCCGTGTATGTCAGTCTGTGTTTAGGGTTTTCCTCTTCCATCTGTACACACCCACACCAACCATCTGCTCAGAACGTCTCTGGAAATACCCACAAGAAAGCCATCTAGAAAGCTAGACAAATCTTCTGGGATTTTTCACCTCATTTGCATTTTTATTCTGTGAATGTGTTACCTCTTCAAAAATGAACAGGCCAAAATACGAAGCAAAAAAGAAACATCAAAGACAATTTCCGGGAAGAATGAGGAGGTGATTTTTCTTGGTGATCCCTCTAGAGATTGAATTCTGCAGCAGTCCTTAGATATGGAGATGGCAAGCTGCCATGTGGGAACATTTTTCACGATTCTTAAATTCCTCAGGGTTCAAGTGAGCGCTTTAGCATTTAGGAGAACTTATGAAATACATAGGGTCAAAATAAAGTATTCATATTGACAAAACTTGTCCAGAAGTTTAAAGTTTTTGAGGTAATAATGTATGTTTCTTTGGGGTTGGTGGTGATATATGGTTTACTTTCTTGATGCTGTGACCCAGGGACCTGACAGAAGGATTGGAGGGCAGGAAGGGCTCAGTTTGGCCCATGGTGTAGGGATGCAGTCCACCCCGGAAGGGAAGGCGTGACAAGCAGGAGCTTGAGGCAGCTGCCCCACTGCATCCATAGTCAGGAAGCAGAGGAGTGAATGCTGGGGCTAGCTCCCTTTTGTCTCTTTATTCTATGTAGGACCCCAACCCATGGATGCTTCTGCCCACATGTAGAGTGGTTCTTCCAACCTCAGTTATCCTAACCTAAAACCCACCTGACAGACACACCTAGTGGTTTGTTTCTATGGCAACTTAAAATCTTGTCACTTTGACAAGAATAGCCATCTATGTAGCCCAGACTGACTTTGAGCTCATAATCGTCCTGCCTCTGTCCCTGAGTTCTGAGATTAGAGGCTAATGCCACCTCCTGTGGCCCNTAAGAGCTTCTTCATTGATACCACAAATAAGATTTAATGAAGTTTGGAATTTTAAATTCAATGTCATAACTACAATACAATATAAAATTTTGGTGTCTATTGATGATGGTGATACTATACCATTCTGTGGTTTATTTCTTATAACCAAAACTAAAGGAATACTGTCATGTGTTCACAGTGAGCCTGGCTGTGAACCTTCCACACCAGTTGGTCCAGATTCCTGGAAACAAAGGTTTGAGGAACTGTGTCTGCTGATAGTCTTTTTGCTGGCAGAGTCTCATCCAGCTCAGGGCATCCCATGGTGAGAGCNAGGGCATGAAGCATGTGGCTCTCTTCTGGTCTCACCACCAGGATTTAACTAGGGAGACGTGAATGCAGTTATCCAATCTAACCATCCTTAAAAGTTCTGCTTCTGATCACCACAGTGACGTAAGGCTTCTATTCTTATGTCCCACTATAGGAACTCAATTCAACATGTGATACTCTGGAACAAAAGCTCAAACTAAACCCAAATTATGGCAATCATTTTCTGCTATTACTTTAGGTAATGAGAAAAAAGATGAATTTGTTTTAATGTGTTGACATTTTCTAGACATTTGAAAAATGCTAGTTTCCANGTATATGCTCTTTTGTGGGTTTTGTCTGTGTGTTTTTAGAGACAGGGTCTCACTGTTTACTTCAGGCTGGCCTTGGACTCCAAGTAGTCATTCCATGTCAACCTTCCAAATGCTAGGAGTACAGGCATGATCCACCACATCTGCTTTCATTTTTAGTTTTTCTGTTTTAGAGATGGAGAAGTAGGAAAGCCTGGTATGACATGTTAGTCATAAGCAGGGTCCCCATTGTTATGCCAGCCTCTCTGAGGCACTAGCCAATAAATCCATGTGCTCCAGACACCACCATTCAAGACAAACCAAAGACATAAATAACCATACCGACAAACACCTGCTCAGAGCAGGAGACGGAAGCTTTGGCCCAGTTAGTAAGATACTCAAAACGTCTAATAGTTGGAAATAAGGCCTTACTCCTTATTTATATTTGTATTCATATCACTATTACTATTCCTTATTCTCTACATGGCCTTATTCCTCCTCTTTGGAAGATTTCTGTTAGGCTGACACTACATCCTCCTCCCCAGGATTCTTCTTAAATTAAATTCAAGTCAGCAGTAGCACTGGACATCAGGGAGAGTGTGGGGTGCTAAGACACAGTGAGCATGCTGAAGCGGGACTCCATAGGAGCTGAAGCAGTCTGAGAACCTCTCTGCCAAGCTGCACTTCTCTCTGTGGTTGNGTTTATGCATTTGCCATCTAGCTGCTATTTTTAATTAAGAAAATTTTCCNGCTGGGCAGTGGTGGTGCACGCCTTTAATCCCAGCACTCGGGAGGCAGGCAGAGGCAGGTGGATCTCTGTGAATTCCAGGCCAGCCTGGGGCTACCAAGTGAGTTCCAGGAAAGGCGCCAAAGCTACACAAGAGAAACCCTGTCTCAAAAAACCAAAAAAAAGAAAGAAAATTTTCCCTTCGCTTTACAAGTGCTGTCTCTTATACACATCTAGATGTGTATAAGAGACAGGCATGAGGCTGCATGAGATATCCCATCATAGGTAGTGGGCTCCGAAAAGCCTACTCATGGATCCTGATCCCACGGCCAAGGGACCCTCTAAGCAGATCTAGTTACACAATGCCCAGCCCAGTCCCATGCAGGCTTGAAAGCTATTGATTCAACTTTCATGAGTTCCCACTACTTTGGTTTGGTCGTCTCTGCAGGTTTCCCCATTATGATCTTGATGCACTTGCTCATAGAATCCCTTTTCTCTCTCCCAGACTGGACTCCTGGAGCTCTGCCTGGTGCCTGGCTGTGGGTCTCTGCATCTACTTCCATCAGTCACTAGAGAAAAGCCCTGTGATGACAGTTAGGGTATTCACCCATCTGAACAAGGANGACCCAAAGAGGGAAGCATGGATCACCCTGGGAAGGGGAANTAGATGAGGTCTCCTTGAGTAAACTGGGGATGAGGGGTGGGCAATGGAGGGCAGGAGATGGGGGATGAGAACATAAGGGACTGGGATGGTTGAGCTGGAACAGGGATGGAGTGGGAAAGTAGTGGAAGAGATGCCATGATAGAGGGAGACATCACAGGGATAGAGAGAAATTGGGTGCTAGGTAAGTTCCCAGGAATCCCCAGGGATGACCCTAGCTTGGACTACTAGAAATAGAGGAGAGGGTGTCTGAACTGGTCTAGCTGCTTTTTAAAAGCTGCAATTATCCACGTATGCCAAAGCAAAGAATTGGTGGGTAGCTATGACAATGAATTGTGCTTCCCAAGCTTGAAGATGCACACCAGTCACAATGGGAGCTTGAATGTGCATGGCAGGCATCTAAGAGAGTGTGAAAATGCGTGTTGTGATTATTTAAGTCTGGATGAGAGCAGGTGGGTCTGGGATTCTGTCTCCAATACTGTCAGATTCAAGAGTATATTTCAAGTTACAAGAATCACAGGAGAGCTTCAAAAATAATTCTAATTATAATAAGTTTTATATAATTTTCTCTGTACACAAACTTGTTCAAATAATTACTANCAATTTATTCAAATGAAATAAGCTTATGCTCATCTANAAAACTCTTCAGCTTTTAAAATATTTTTATTAATTCTTTTAAATTTTCATACATATATACAATGTATTTTTATCATATCCACCTCCTTCCAACATGTCCTCTTTTCCTTTTTAAAGATTTATTTATTTTATGGATGGATTCATTTGCCTGTATTCATGCCTAGTATCAGTGGAGGCCTGAAGAGGGCATCTGATTGTTTGTNACTGGAGCGACAGATGGTTGTGAGCCACCATGCGTGGGTGCTGGGAAGCACCCAAGGCCTTCTGCAAAAGCAGCCACTCCTCTTCCCTGCTGAACTGTCTCTCCTGCACATTGTCCTCTTTAAAAAAATTAATAATCCATTGAATCCAATTAGTGATACACCCACAAGCACGTGGATATGGGGCCATCCCCTGGAGCATGGGCAACCTATCAGGAGTCACACACTTAAGGAAACCAACTGTCCCTCCCTGAAGAGCCATCAGCTTCCTGTAGCTCTTAGTCAGAGGTAAGGACTATGTGCTTCTCCCCCACATGCAGGCGGGAACACTCACTGGACCTCATGCAGTTTTGTGCAGGCCCCTCCCCCCCCAGCTGCTGTAATTTCATGTTTGTTATGGCCTTGTCATGTCTAGACAGAATTACAAAGCACTCTTCCCATCTCCCAACTTCTCCATTCTTTTATCCCNCAACTTCAGCTTTTTACCAGAAACAAAGACTTGTAATGTGAGAGCTATCCTATTAAGACATATGAATTCATGAGAAATTGACAAAATTCTTGTATGTTTACTGAGTATTTAATTTGTTCATTTGAATTTACACTTCTGAGTTTGCCTGGCTGAGGCTTTTGGACACTGAGTTTGTGTTACTCATACCAGAACCAGACAAGTTGAACCTGCAGAGTGAGGAGATATGTGTGTGTGCACATGTGCACCTACATACACACACAGAGAGAGAAAGAGAGAGAGAGAGAGAGACAGACAGACAGACAGACAGACAGACAGACAGACAGAGACAGACAGAGACAGAGAGACCGGCTAAATTTATTCAGTCATAGCATCCCCAAGTGTGTGTGAAGAAAGCATCCTGCACCTCATTATCAGGGTCCCACCCCTTTGCTAATTTCCCAGCTCCCTGCCAGAAGGAAATGACAGTGGTGTGTAATTAGGGAGAGCCATGATTTACACATTAACAAGCAATGGAATGCAACCCCCAAAGGGGAGACTGTGGCCAGCTAATAAGCGTCTCTACTTATTAAAGCTAAATAATCAACCTACAAACCAGATCTCAGCCCTTTCCAAACAGTGCCAAGCAAGTCCATCTGGCATCGGTTCCACGGGGAATATGCAGAGAAGCTTAAAGAACCGAGCGATGGGAAGAAGAGAGCCAGCCGAAGGCAGCAGTGTAACATTTCTCTGATACATCGCAAATGAGTGGAAGGGTAATGGTGATGAAAAAGGAGACTCGGGGGCCATGGGAAAAGGGAGGAGTGAAATGCGCCTTTTAAACTCAGCCTTCAAGCGGGAAGATGATGGAGAGATTTAAATTTCAAAGCCATGCACAAAGACTTGGTGAAGAACCTTGATGGGAAGTTCCTAGCAAGAGTACAGAGACTTCAATGCCCCAAATCAAAAGAAACAAGCCAGCAGCCCCTTGAAGAATTCATCCCTCTCCTGCTGGTTACTTTGTCAAATGCCAGTTCTTCTGCTAGAAATGATGAAATAAATATTTCTGCTTTTGAGAAGTTTCAGTGGAGAAGTAAACTAGACACACACACACACACACACACACACACACACACACACACACACACACACACACCGCTCCTTGCAAGTTTATTAAGCACCGTGGTCCATTTCCTCATTGGGAACTTGAGTGTCAAATCCTAGCTCCTCCACTCATTAAGAAGCAACTGGCCTTGAGTGAGAGACTTCCTCTCTTTGAATCTCTGATGATTTACGCTTAAACTCTAAGCAATTGTCTGCAGTGTAAGGCTGGTGGATTTCAGCAGGAGGGTGCCTGGCCCTCCTTACCGAATGAAAGTGTGAAAAGAGGGTCAAGATTGAGGCTGACAGAGACACCAACCTGGGGGACNACAAGACTCTGTCTCCTTCCCTCATTAGTCCTGGTCTCCTTTGTTTTCTTCTCCACACACCCTCTCCTTGCTTTCAACATTGTGGAGAAAAGATAATGACTAGAGNCCTTGTGTATAGGAGCTTCTGTTCAGGCAGATTTGTGGTCAGCTTCCTTGCAGTAAAATGAGCTCTATAGCAAGGTGTGTCAGATGACAAGGAAATGCAGGGATAACCCTCCTGCCTATGAGCAGAGGGAGAGATGTGACAGCTAGGGCTAGCAGGACTAGTGACTAAGGCTTCAGAAAAGAAACAACATTCAAGTCAAGTGTAAGGCCTCCACCAGAACCTGGTTCTCATCATCTTATCCCCACTTCCTGTCTGGGACAAGATAACAGACTGACGGTGCTGGAAAAGACAAGCAATCTTGTGTACTGGGGTCTTGAGACTCAGTTCTCCATTGAAGTGATTCTTCCATGAGCACATGTGATGATTTCCAATGCTTTATAAAGCAATCGTCTAAATGGAAG
>LZPO01027466.1:248250-259779 GCA_001675575.1 Neotoma lepida | reverse complement strand
TATTGATAACTGTCTGGGCACACGAGCCATGAATTTGGTCATTAGAAACCTTCTAGGGGAGGATTGTCCATCCCACATTTGTGAGATAAAATTGCCTNTTGGTCTTTTATTGTAGTTGTCTTTTCTTTCTTTGTATTCATTTATTGTAATAAAAGGACCAGTGATTGGCCTGAAGTGATGGCTCAGCAGTTAATAACACTGGCTGCCTTTGTAGAGGACTTGGGTTTTATTCCNAGAACTCACGTGGCTGCTCACAACCATTTGTGACTCTAATTCTAGGAGATCCAATGTTCTCTTCTGGCTTCCCTGGGCACTGCACATAAATGTTCATATACTTGCACACAGACAAAACACTCAGAGATATAAAATAAAAATATTTTTTAAAGGACAAGTGAAGGATTTATCTCTGAGCATCACAGGATAATACACTAACTAGCTATTGTCTGTCTAAAACAGTATTAGTTACTTTTCTTGTTGATGTGACAAAGCAAGGGTTTATTTTGTCACCTATCAAGAAGGTGTGGTCCATTGTGGTGGGTAGGCATGGCTGTGAAGAGTGGCTTCACTTGTGACAGGGCTGTGAACATCTGGTCACAATGCGCCTGCAGTCAGAGGTGAGGAAGAGGAGAGTGAGGGTACCTAATTCACATTTTTTCTTTATTAGCCTGAGACCCGTGTCTGTGGGATGCTTCCATCACACTCAAGGTGGGTCTTTCCTTCTCAGTTAAACCTTTCTGGGAACTCCCTCACGGACATGTCCAAAGGTGTCTCCTAGGTGATTCGAAACAAATGCAATTGAAGATGAAGATGAACCCCCACAATATCCAGATAAGACAATGAANACCTATTGGTGGCCAGGGTCAAATATTGCTATGCAGTCCTGTCAGTTNGGACCTNTTTCCCCTGACTTCATTACAACCCATTAGATGCATACTAAGAAATAATGACAACCATCATGGAGAATAAGTGAGGCAAGAGGCTAAGGAGTACATAAAAGCATTTCCCAAGGATATCTTTGATTTTTCAAGAGGTTTAAATATCATTTGGAACAGACNCCCACAGGTTAAGATACCACTGGTCTGCACCCCACTGGGCTTCTCTTGTTGTACTCAAAGCTGAGTCTATTTCATATCCAGAAACTATCATCTGCCAAACCATGATGTCCTTTCTTCCTGCAGTTCATTTCCAAGCTTGTGACTCCAGCTTTGACACCCATATAGGTAGTATTCTCCCTCTCCCTCTGGCTACACCATTACAGCCTGAGGTGACACGAAGAAACACCATTTAGAAGTCATCTTTTTAACTGAGAGTCTATCCACAGTCCTAGGCAGCCCTGACATCACCAGGTGGCAGGCAACAGCCATATTTGAAGGAGCTGAAATGTCCCTGCTTCCCAGATAAGGATTTCTGCAATGGCTCAAGAGGATAGTGGCTTTATGCTGATTTTAATACATGTTCAAGCTCAAGGTATAGCCTCAGATGACAAGAAGATAGGAAAGAAGAAAAGTATATACATTTGATTACCATTTTTCCTTTTCCCTTTTAGGAGCTAAAAAGATTCTTACAACTAGCCAGAAGAGAAATAGGAAATATATAATATTGCCAGTTTTCACGGATTTTGCTAACATAGTTTGAGTGATAAAATTATATACAGCCAAAATAACAAAAGAAATATATANANATATATATATATGTATATATATTCTGAATGNTTTATTCTCCTTTTAGTTGAGTCTATGTAAACCTAACATTCATACCTGCAGAGACCAGAAGGGGGCACCAGATCCCTGGATCTGTAGTTATAAGCAGTTGTAAGCTACCCAGTGAGGTTGCTGGGAACAGAACTCGGGGNCTCTGGAAGTGCAGCTAGCACTCTTAACTTCTGAGTCACCTCTGCAGCCTTAAAAATTACATTTTTAATTTTCATACAACTCTTTCAATGCTACTAAATTTTAGTTGAATTTACTTTACTACACAAACATGCACTTACCTCGAGTAGAATAAGAAGAAATAAATGATTCCTGCCTCCTCGGATAGTCCCATCTATGGTCTGTGAGGAGGACATTAAATGGACTATTTTATATGTTAGTTGTATATGATTGTTTCTGTTTTCCACCTAAGGGGCCTGAACTCAGAATAGTAGTAACCACACCACCTGACACTGTAGAAAGATCTTAGACTATATCAAATTGGAGAGACAGAAGCCAGTCATGACAATATGTGAAAAGTTCTACTTCTTCCCATGTTATGATATAGTTATGCTATAACCCAGCAAATTTCTCTCGTTGTTTTTGAGAGGGCAATGAGAGCACATGCCTATATAAAGACTACTACACAAAAGTTCACAGACNCTCAGTGCTAATATCCTCAAATTGAAAACAACTCGTATTCATCAGCGTGTAAATGATACAGGTTCTGGAGTGCCCATAAATTGGAACACTACTCAGCAATAGAAAAACCATCATGTTTGAAGAAAAATGCATCCAAACAAGATGATTCCCAGAATCATTATTATTTAAATCACAATGTTAAACAATTATGGCAGATTCCAGCTTGGTCTCCAGAACAGTGAGGTGGTAAATTTGTGTTTTCAGCCATAAAGTTTGTATTAATTTCTTCTGGTGAAGTTGGAAAACCAATACAGGAGGTAGCTTNGCTTCTGTGATGTTTCCGTGTGCATAAAGCACAACAGTTTCGTTTGAAGATGAAAATGGAAGGTCTGTTTTCCTATTTAATCTCTAAAATGTGAAGCCAAACGTATGTATTTGTTGCATCTCCCTTCATTATTCACTCTCACTCTCTGCAATGGGTCTCCAATCATAGTTATAATTAGGCATTGTTGTGTGATCTTATTTTATTTCATTTTTTTTGACACAGGGTCTTTTCATAATTGATCTAAATTTTATATCAATTGTTTAGCTTCTTTATTCCTTGGCTTTTTTCTTCGATATAAAATTTGTTGGTGCTATAAATATAATTGTGCTAAACTCAAATATTAATTATAAAGATTGACATTTCAGTGTTACATTTGTCATTAAAAGGTTTGAAACCCATCCCAGTGACTCAGTATCACTTAATATACAATCATTTAATAATGATTGTATTTGTGTCTATTTTCCACTCCATTCTTACTCAATTTATCACTAAATGTATTGATTTTTTTGCTACTATCATGATTTTCTCCATTTTAACTTCTAATTCATTTGTTATTGTTTTTGTTTAAATATTTACTTTATGTCAGACAAACTTAGCCAAATCTCTTGGTAAATTTGCTTTGTTTAATTTACTGGAGTGTCCTGAAGATTTTAGACCTATCTTTAGTAGAATAAGGCAACATACTATTTTTTTCTCCCAGTATTAATGTTTAGTTACTTACATCTACTCACCTGAGGCCTTCCCACCTATTACTGGATATTCATGGGATGCATAATATATTTGTTTGGCTTCTGGTCTTAATTTAAATAATTTTGGTGTTTTTGTATTTGCTTAAATAGTGTTTATAAGATATAAATCATTTTCTTCCTTGCTTGCCTTTTCCTCTTTGCTCTTTTTAAAGACTGTTGATTTTGTTAAATGTATTTTAACATGTATTTATTTTATCTTATGACTTCTCCTTTAACTTATTAATTTCTGTACTTATGTTTGTTACTTTTATTTTCTCTTTTTTTGTATGTGTATAGGGTGTGTTGTATTTGTAGGTGTGGTATGCAGTATGTGGTATGTGTGCAGTACATGTGTGTAAGTGCAAGGGTGTTCAAGCCTGTGCACATGCATACAGAGGCCAGAAGAGGATGTTAAGGGTCTTCCTCTACCATTTTCTGCCTTATTCTCATGAAACAGTCTCCCTCATGGAATGGGAAGAGGACAGTGTTGGTAGGATGGAGGTCTGAGAACTCGTAGGATCCACCTCCTCTGCTCCTCCACGCTGGGGTTGCAAGTATATGCGGCTATGCCTGCCTGTCACATGGGAGCTAGGGATTTGAACTCAGGTTCTCATGCTTGCATGCCAAGCCCTTTACCCACTGAGCTGTCTCCCTAGCTCCTGGGAATTATTTTTTCTTCACTGTGATGATTTTGTTTAATAGTAAGTCATTTTAAAGTCATTTATTTCAGTCTGGAGAGGTGGCTCAGAGGNGAGGANTGGGCACTGCTCTNGCAGAGGACCTGAGGTCCATTCCCAGGGAGGCCCACATCTGGCTGTAACTCGAGCGCCAGGAGATCCAGCACCCTCTTCTGGCCTCCTCAGGAGCTGCACACGATTTTGAAAAAAAAAAATCTTGTATCTATAGGTGGAATTGTGTGAAATTAATAAAGTTCAGCAATTCCATAACCCAATATATGTACATATGTGTGTATGTCAATGTTTTCACAGAAGGAATTTCCCAATAATTTTTATTTTTTGTATATGCGGGACACTAAAACTGACTTGGATCTACAGATATATCTCTCTGTACAGTCAGTAATTTAAGTAGTAGAATAATTTAGTCTATTTTATATTTTACTGTAGTTTTGAATAAGCAGTGCACAGTTTGATGTATTCAAAACATATAACATTTGAACCACAAAATGTAAGCCTTCCCCCTGCAACAATCACCATTTCAGTTTGNTGTTTTCTTTCCTTTCTAAGGGTAGTTATGTAAACATGCANGCAGGGAAAATATACCTGCTGGTTTGTGCTCTAATAACCCAAGGAACCNTGCATCTCGCATACAGAATAGCTTGACTCATGTTACTGGCTGTATAACATTTTAATACACAACTACACCAAAATTGATTTATCTAATATTACTGAAAATTTATCCTAAGCTCCTGCTGCTTCTAAAATGTACTATTTTCTGTGGTCCCCATGGCATATTGTATATGCAGAAAGAATATTTGATGAAAGAGGTGATGGGAATGTCTTTCTGAAAATGTGTTGCTCTGATTGGTTGATAAATAAAGCTGTTTGGCCAATGGTNAGGCAGAATAAGATTAGGCAGGACATTTGAACTAGGGGGAGAGAGAAAGAAAGCAGAGCTGGGCAGATGCCATTCTGCCATCTAGAAAACAACATGTAACGGCACACAGGTAAAGCCACGTGGAACACGTGGCAACATAGATTTATAAAATGGGTTAATTTAAGATGTAAGAACTAGCTAGTGAAAAGCCTGCCACGGCCATAGTTTAAAAATGATATAAGCCTCTGTGTGTTTACTTGGGTCTAAGCGGCTGCGGGAGCCAGGCAGGACCAGACAAACTTCGTCTACAGAGAGACAAGAAGTGCTCATATGTGGAGGTAAATAGGCTATTTACATGCTGAGTACCTAGTATTAGCAGATCTGTGTGAGGAGTGTGACGTCCACAGTCCTTTAAAGTNCCATTTCAGGCTTGAAAATGATTCTTGCCTGATAAAATTAGATTCATGCCTGGGACGGAAATAAAGACCACAATTTCCCTGAGATAAGAGAAGATTCATCTTCAATCTTCAATTCCTTCTTCTTGGTATTGGGTAGCTGGGGAAGGTAGCCAATGAAGGTTTGGAAGCCATTGAGAATAGGCCCTCTGTGTTTCCCTGGATTATCCCTCCTTGAGATATAAAATACCATAGAAAACTGTGGAGTCTCGGGACTTTGCTGAAACTCATTAAAAAAAGAGTTATTTCCTCCTACTCAAAAGGATTAAGCCTGAGTTCTCTTCCCAGCCCTGGGTAGAGACAAGATACTCTGATCTGCCCTGAATATTAGAATAATATTGCATATTACCACTCTCCCCTCAAACATTAATGCAGCTTGGCCTGTCACTCACATGGCCTGGAGACCATGCTCTCAGGAAAGCTCATTCATCTGAAGACATACTAAGGAGACAGGAGGAATAATTATCCCCTCAATGAGCACACGAGAAGCCCCGCCCTTAAGGCAGTTGCTTGAAGGTCTTCATTTCTCTCCCCTCCCAGAATCCCCAGCTTGCCTGCCCTGCTGCCTTTCTCCCAGACTCTAGTGAAATGCTCCTCCCCTTTCCTGCTGAATCCATTTTCACCTTCTATTAATGAGACAGAGAACTCGTAAAAAGAGATCCCCAGTTCCCAGCAGCCTTGACTCTCCACGTGTGTCAGTGAAATGAGAGCAAGGATGGAAGCCCTGTGCAGTGACCAGAAAGTGGGGTAAGGCTGGGGCTGTGGGAAGGAACAGGGCAGAGTGTGGTGTCTTCTGCTGTTGGTCCTCAGAGGCTTCAGGAAGGGTCTATGCCAATGGGTGGTTTGTCTCTAACCAGCTTTCTTGTTGTGTGACCAAATACCTGGTAAGAAGCAGCTTACGCAAGGGAGGATTCATTTTACTCATAGGTCAGAGGATATGAACCATTAGGGTAGGGGAAATGTGGTTCTGTGAGGCAGAGAAAGGGGATGCCAGAGGTAATGCAGGTTAATCATTTTCTTCTGTCTTGTGTATTGGGTCTAAGACCCCAGCCCATGGAATGGTACCACCCACATCCAGAGTGGGTCTTCCCCTCTTTAACTCTCTCTCCTAAAGCACAAAGGTATACCTCATCAATACTCCAGTTAACCATCATAGTAACATCAGGGCCAGTTTCTAGAATATTCACTGCAAAGTGAAAGGCTACAGGGACTTGAACCCATACCTGAGGCTATCCCAAACTAAGAACTGTAACATTGGGCCAAAAGTAACCCCACCAGTTATTTGATTGGTTGGTTGGTTAGTTGACAGTTTACTAGACAGGATCTCAGTATGTGATCCAGTTGGCCTCAAACTCAAGCCAACCTTGCACTCTTAGCCTTCCTTGACTGTGAGTCCTGAGTACACAGGGGTGTGGCCATATACCCAGCTTCCATGGTTTTATCATTCACTCATTCTCTCGACATAAGGCAGTCTTGACAGTTTGGGCCTGGGTAAAAATATTTGGTCAAACTTTGCTCACAGAGCCTGAACCTTCTGTTCATTAGTGTGTTAGCCTTCAAGGATGCTATCTTTCCTGGCTGGCCCCAAATGTAGGTAAAGAGAGCTCATTTTCACTCAGTCTGGGTGTCAGAGTTCCTTCTACTGTTGCAATGCCCTTTGCTAATTGCCAGGAAAAGTTCTTTCCCACTTTATTTTCTCTCTAGCCGTGTGGCAATGACCCTAACATGATGCTGTATTTTAATAGTCAACTTAGGCTGGCCATTAAACACAATAATAACAAACTATAAAATCACCAAGTAATGAATGCCTTCTAAGTGCAGCTCCCAAGGAGGCAGAAATCTGAAGGGACAGAAAGCTTGATTAGACCTGGGACCAGGAGTAAGGGTAGGGAATGGGGAAGGGACAGGAGTTGGACTGTTTCATGCTATCATCTTAAAACAGTTTCTACCTTTTATGCTGATTTCTGTGTCCTGAGTTATCACAGTCAGGGCTACTGAATGAAGCTCTACCAAATGTGACATCATAAGCCTGTGGTGGGCCGTGCAGTGACATTACAAGCCTGTGATTCAGCAATCTCATAAACTTGTGATGGGTGTGCAATGATGTCATAAGCTTATGGTGGAGTGTGCAGTGACGCTGTAAGTCTATGGTCAGGGATGCAGTGGTGACATAGCTTGTGCTGGCTGTGTAGTCTCTTACATCCCAGTTCTGTCCTGACTAGAAGGAACCAGAGAAATGACTCTATGGGGACTCCAAGAGTTGTATGCCTCTAACCCGAGCTCTGAATGTGTAGTGGTATTTTATCTATGTCCCCCAATAAAATTTAACTGAGGATCAGAGGAAAAAGGTCAGCCACTAGTCTTGCAATGTTAGCACACACCCTTAATCCTATCACCTAGCAGGCAGGGTCTGTCTGGATCTCTATGAGTTCCAAGTCACACTAAGAACAGAGTCAAGCGCCTTTAATCCCAACATCAACCATAGAATTCTGGAGGTCTATACAGACAGACAGGAAGTGATGTAGCTAGGCTGAGAGAGCCAATGGGAGAACAGAACAGAAAGGGATATAGAAGTGGAGATACAGGAAATCACATGACAGGAAATCACATGCCCTTTTGGAAGCAGCAGTTTATGAAGTGAAGCTGGTAGCTATTCCTAATTCCTCTGATCTCTGTCAGACTTTCACCCCTATCCCTAGCTCCGTGTTTTATTTAAAAAGACCATTTAGAAATTCATCTTACAAGAATGACTGTGAATGTGTGTGTGTGTGTGTGTGTGTGTGTGTGTGTGTGTGTGTGTGTGTGTACATGGCACTTGTGTATGTGGAGGCCAAAGGACAACCTCCAGTGTCGTCCCTCAGGTTTCTCTACTTCCACCTTTTCTTTTTTTGACACAGGGTCTCTAACTGGCCTGCAAATAGGCTAGGCTGGCTGCCAGCAAGCCCAGGGGTCTGCCTTGTCTGCCTCTCCAGCAGTGGGATTACGAAGGCACACCCCCTTAGCAGATTTACTGATGTGGGTTCTAGGAATTATGTCAGGTTGAGTTGACTGACTGATCTGTCACTCCGCCCTAATTTCCTTCTGCAGAGCATGGCCTTCTCTCAGAGGCTGAATAGGCTTTGACTTAGTCTGCCTGCACTTTCCAAGTCCATTTTGCCAACCCTCTTCATGTGGCTCACTCTTTGGGGAGCAGAAACACAAAATTCAGTATGAGGGGAGGTGAACTTGAACATGTACACAGAGTGAGGAAGAGAACGTGAGAACAGCCCTGGGGGTTCAACTAGTTCACAGTTCTGTCTTCAGAACCACCATTGGCTGCAAGATAACCCCTTGCACCATAAGACACACGGTTGTTCCATAGCTGACCACCAATGAGAGCTCACTGTGAGGAGNGACTGTCCACACTGCTGAGCTGAGGGCATGAAAACAAGAGTGAGACTTGGGGTCTCCTAGGCAGGATGTTCCTGTGCTCTCTGAGGAGGTTCAGCATCTGTTGTCAGGAGGAGGCTTTTAGTGTCCTCTAATTACAATGAGATGGAGATTGTGGGAAAGCCTTAAAGGACAGAAGTCCAAGCTTCCCCTTGGCTCTTGTTATCTGTCAGATTAGAAACAGAACATGGTATGACTTGTTCAGCCAGCAGGACCTGCTTTCAGGATGTTCAGTTCTCCACATGGTCCTCAGGCACATGGCTGGCACTTCCCTCCCTACGATAAGGGACAGATATATCAAGAGGCTTCTCAAAGTTGGGTAAGGAGCTTCTTCCATCATCAATCCCAACAGAGGGAGACTTCAAGTGCAAGCATGCGTACATCCTTTCCATNNTTGAAATGATCTTTCCTGGTTGGCTAAAAAGCTCAATCAAGTAGGAGCCCCAAGTAGACAAACTTGTAGCATGGTCTTTGCTTGAGTGTGAGAACAGCCTGGCTGCTGAGTGAGACTGCCTCAAAGAAACAATGAAAATACCACCGCCAAGGACAAAAATGGTGCCAGAAGAATCTTCTCAATAAGAAAAGAATGCAACAGAAAGATGAGACCCTTCTAGGTTAAAAACTATGTGACTACCTACCTTGGTAGTATATACCTTTAATCCCAGCTCTCNGGAGGCAGAGGTAGGCCAGCCTGGTCTACAGAGCTATGTTCCAGAACAGCCAGGGCTATGCAGAGAAACCTTGTATTGAAAACAAACAAACAAACAAACAAACAAACAAAAACAAAAAAAACAAAAACCCAAACTACCTATGTGACTACTTCCAAGATCACCAGGTACCTGAAGGACACTGGCTCAGTCTGCCACAGGGCCTTAGCATTTCACCTATGAAAAAGTGATTTAGCTTTTCCACTTGGTTGAAAACTGAGCTGGGCCAGATTAATCAGGTAATACATGTCTCCATGTTTGCCAAGAATAAAGATGTGCTATTGACAAATNGACATTTCAANTAGTTGCTTTTCAGTGGTTGCTTTTTTGTTTGTTTGTTTTAAGTCCTGGGAATAAAATATTTTTGGATTAACAGATTTTTGAAAATTCAGAAAAATATACTGAAGGTAATGCATTAGAGTAAAAAAAANTATTTTTATTTTTCCCAAAAATAAAACAATCAAGTAACCAAATGAACACATAGAAAAACAATAGAATTCTAGGAAGCCAAATTCATTTTTCCATTATGTGAGTATGCCTGTTGGGTGTATGCTCAGTTAGGCTGTGGATTAGAGGAACTGATTTTATTTATTTATTTATTTATTTATTTATTTATTTATTTATTGCCCCTAAGTGGGCTACTGACATTCCTCGTAGAATGGCAGCAGGATCCAAGAGCAAGCCTTACCAGTGAATGAGAAATGTTCACAAAGGGAAGTCAGGACAAGAACTCCAGGAAGGAACCTGGAGGCAGGAACTGAAGCATAGCCCACAGAAGAATGCTGCTTACTGACATGCTCACCCTGATTTCTTTTACAACCCAGAACCTACTGCCCAGGGTGGCACTGCCCACAGTGGCCTGGACTCTCCCTCAACAGTCATTAATCAAGGAAATGCCCCATGGACATGGCCAGTCTGATGGAGGCATTTTCTCAATTGAGGTTCCCTCTTCCTAGATGACTCTAGCTTTTATCAAATTTACAAAAAAAAAAATCTAACCAGCATGTGGGATGCCACACATATTTGTGTTAACCTTAGAAGCCACAGAATTTACTTTATTGATTAAGATTACCACAAACTTCAAGTTTATGAGGGAGTGGATAAGTTTCCAACACAAGNTGAGAAGAATATAAAGTCACATTATAAGGAAGCTTGTTGGTGGGGGAGAATAAATAATAAATGTAAAAATAAAAAGTAATTTTAAAGAAGGTATACACCCTAAAGAATATTGGTGAACCATCCTTGGAAAATTCAATCTGCTGCAAGAAGATATTGATATCTGGTTTATGAATCCTTTCTCTCTAGTGTCTTCATTTTATTTTCCCTGTGGGAAAATGTCAGCAACCCCATCTGTTAAATTTCCCTACTAAGATTTCATTGGTTACTGGCTGTAGTGTGTAATTGTTTTTAATTTATTTACTAGCACACGATCTTGTTTGTAAGTACTTTTATTGTTATCCTCTTTGCCCTTCTGAACTTTGTGAAGCTCAATTTTTTTTCTTGCACAGAATGAGATAACGGGTACTATGTTAAGCAAATAGACGAAGACAAGACGTGCACATAGTATGGGTTCCACAGAGTTTGTGAAAGCCCTGGAGCATCAGAGCAGGTGTCTCTGAATTTTTACTGGACCAGGCCAGGGGGCACTGAGATTAACGGCCCCTGTGACCACACTACTCCTCTATGGTGGAAGCAACATGATCCACCCAGAGAAGAGAGCACTGAGGTCACAAGAGAGCATGGAGCTGGGGCAAGAAGATGGCACTGCTAGGAAGGAAGACTGCTCCTTGTACTACTGAGAGCATACATGGCGCAAGGGTCTGGAGTTCTCCACGTTTGCCTCCACTCAATTTAGTTCATCAGATTGCTCCAGTATTTAATGTAAAATGCTTAGAAAGGCACTTGGCATCTGACAATGTCTCATTAGATTATCTGTTCTTGCCTTACTGTTGACTTCATCCTAATGTCCTGGGCATCCTTCTGTTCATACACATTGATGGC
>LZPO01027466.1:212354-230813 GCA_001675575.1 Neotoma lepida | reverse complement strand
GTGCAGGGGCTCGTGTATACGGAGAGCCCCCTGCAGGCTGGCCTTGGTACATGTCTGGCAGGAAGAGTGGACCTATAGGCTCGGAGATTGGTGGGATCAAGGAAGGGTTCTAGGAAGTGGAACAAAACCTTCTATGTAGGGTTTGGTGGATGTCAGAAATGATGGAGAGTACCTAATCCTGGGGGAAGATGAGGTAGTTATTTAGGTAAAGCCATCTGTCTTTTGTCTGTGTGGCCCTTTTGTTTAGGAGTTTGGCTCTCTCCTCTGTTTGGTAATACNGCTGTTAGGAGTGTGTCAGAAAAAAATATGTTCCATAGATCCAGTGGGGGTAGAGGCCAGTCCCTGGGCCACTGAGTTGGCCCTGTAATTGCCCAAGGCCACTGGGTCCTTGAAGACCTGGTGCCCCTAGCAGTGGATTATGGCTACCTCTGCCTGGAGCTGGAGGGCCTCCAAGAGCTTGGCTATAAGGAGTCTGTTGACAATGGGAATGCCCTTGCTAGTGACGAAGCCTCTTTCTTTCCACAAGACAGAATGGGTGTGAGCTATTAAGAAAGCATATTTTGAGTCAGTGTAGATGTTGATCCTATTAGCTACCTAGAGTGCCCAAATGAGGGCAATCAGTTCCACCTTTTTTGATATGGTCCCCATAAGTAAACAGACCACCTCCACAGTCTCAGTATGAGTGACCACTGCATAGGCCACCTGGTGGCTTCCTGATCTTTCCATGAGTGAGCTTCCATCTACACAGAGGATGAGATAGAGATCTTCAAGAGCTTGGTCCGAGATCTCAGGTTGAAGTGCGTGGAGGGCCTCCACTGCTTCTAGGCAGGAATAAGAGAGGATTTGGGGGGAAGGTGAGGCTGGGAGGAGAGTTGTGGCATTTAGCTTGGGGCAAGAGGCTAGGGTCATCTAGGTGAAAGGTTTGAACCTGCCAGGGCCCGAGGAGGGAAAGAGGAGTGGTAAGGCAGGGTTGGGGGAAGTAGGGTGGTTGGGGTTTCCCAGCTCGTTCAGGGGAGAGCAGGAGTTCCAACCAAACACNAATCACGAGTGTGTAGTAGCTGAAATTGAAAAGCACCAAACCATTCCGTNGGAGAGATGCTCTTGCAGAGGACCCAGGTTAATTTTGCTAGAACCCACATGGCAGCTCACAACCTTGTGTAACTCCAGGCCAATGTGATCCCATGCCCTCTTCTGGTCTCCATGAGAACTGCAAGTGAAATAGCCATAACATAAAGTAAGATAAACACATCTTGATAAAAAAAATCAACATTTAAGAAGACGCATCACACTGCTGATAATCATCCCTGCACAAAGTCATCAAATATTGAAGTACAGACTCTTAGCAATGGCCNGGGATCGTTACAAAGAGTGTAGGAACATTAGACATCCGGGAAGAAACAGTTAATGACAATCCATGAATTTCAACACAAAACTAAAACTATCAGGAGTTGAAAAACAAAAATATTTCTGTGTTCTGAGTGATCACTTCCCATGTCTCTTCCTAACATTTTCATTTTATTTCATTCTTTTAAGAAGTAAGAGTCAGCTGAGATGTCTCAGTTGGTAGAGGCACCTGCTGCCAAGCCTGAAGACCTGAGCTCAATCCCTGGGACCCACCTAGTAGAAGGAGAGAACTGACTCCTGATCATNGTCCTCTGGCCTCCACAATCATGCACACCCACACACAAAATTTAAAAAATAAACTTAAAACTAATTTTATAAAAAAAGCAGTGTAACAGAGCCNTGAGAGCTCTGNGTGCTGACAATGGGAATGAGTGCTTCAGCATGTATCAGATGAGCAGGCATGAATCCAGAATCCANGAATCTCAGCTCTTCCATCACAATCTCTTTGACTTTGAGCATGAGCCATGAATCCTGCCTCTCAAACTTCCTAATTTATAAAGGGGACATATCAGCAGCCTACATCTCAGGGCAGCCTCAGATGGGTTAGGTTAGTTATCACAGAAGTCAGGACAACAATAGCTGAAATGTGACAAGAACTCAACTCAGTGTGAGTTGTTTTCTGATATTTAAGGGTGAGCATTTTTTCAGTCTTCCTGAGGAGGACCTTTCCATCACCCATCTGGTGAAGGCTNGTTTGTAGAAAGCAGCAAGTACCCGAAGACCATTTCCAAGCAGATGCCTTCAAGTTGGATGTGTTTTTGGTGTCTTTGTTTTGTTTCCCCAAGTAAAACTATTTTGTTTGGGAAAGAATATACCAGGCTCTTAGAAGATCATGTACATACATCTGTATTGTAGAATATTATTTTAACGTGTGTTACTTTTGTTTATGTTGNGTTTGTTTAACTTTGTGAAGCTGTGTTACTGTGCCTGTCTAAAACACCTGATGGTTTAATGAAGAACCAAACAGCCAATAGCAAGGCAGGAGAAAGGATAAGCTGGCAGGCAGAGAGAATATATAGAAGGAGAAATCTGGGAAGAAAAAAGAAGTAGCCAGAGAAGGAGGAGGACTCCAGGGGCTAGCCACCCAGCTACTTAGCAAACCACAGAATAAAAGTAAGATTTACAGAACTAAGAGAACAGGAAANGCCCAGAGGCAAAAGATAGATTGTCTAATTTAAAGTTGGCAAGAAACAAGCCAAGCTAAGGCCAGGCATTTATAATTAAGAATAAGCCTCCATGTGCAATTTATTTGGGAGCTCCGTGGTGCCCTCCCACCCCCTCAAAAAAGCAAACAACAATACACCTGAGGTCTCAGCTTGGCAGAGTAGATTGTTCTTGTAGAAATAAAGAGGACAATGGAATGAATGAAAACAATGTAAATACACACAACCACAAGAGTGACACCCATGCTATTCTAATCACAGTGTTAGGGCTGGAGAGATGGCCAGCAGTTAAGAGTGCTTGCTGCTCTTCAAGAGGACCTGGGTTCAATTCCCAGCACCTAAGTTAAATGAATCCCCATTGCCTCTAACTCCAGTTCCAGGGAGCTCTGATGCCCTGGGAGCATCTGTTCTCACTCACACATACCGCCCCCCCACACACACATAGAAATAAAAATCAAAACAAATATGCAGACAAGAAAAAAACAAGGTGGGAAATAACTGAGAAAGATACAGGACATCTCTATCTGNCCTCCTCATGTGCACATGTGCACAAGCACACACACACAAACTCCTACAAATATAATCTGAGGGGGAAAGCTAAGAGAAAATGGAATTTATTATAAAACCATGCCTCATTTGCAAATGACTCTGCAGCCAACACACTTAAAGGTTTCATTTTACAGTTTTTGACACCTGTCTATGCCCCAAATATTTCTCACTTTTACATGGTTTCTGTAAGTGAAAGTTAATTTCATCCTTGCATTCTGCATATGCTAGCAAATGCCACTCTGGTCCTCAACGATCTTGATGGCACTTGAATACATTCTCCTCAAATAGAGTCTCGGTTTCTA
Source organism: Neotoma lepida (assembly GCA_001675575.1). Taxonomy (NCBI): domain Eukaryota; kingdom Metazoa; phylum Chordata; class Mammalia; order Rodentia; family Cricetidae; genus Neotoma; species Neotoma lepida. Next base: position 227,395 of record LZPO01027466.1, on the reverse strand, counting down.
AAGGAGCTGCACTTTTATCCTATTCTCATTCTTCACTCTCCTTGCCTGAGCTGTCATCATTATTAGTCAAGAACAAAACAATTTTGTCTTTTCATTGTTCCAGTTTGCTCTGTACGTGGACTGCTTTTGTTTCTTCCAACTCTGTAGAGCTGGCATCAGATCTCTGTGACTAAGTGCTCTGTTGTGTTTCCCTCCTTCTGTGAGNGACAATCTGGTGAGCTGAGCAAGGCTGGGAACTGCATTCCCATCATCTTCTACGTGTGTTTCCAAGGTGATGCTTGCCATCCATGGAGCNCTGGTCTAACTTGAAAGGAATAAGCAGAACAGAAGCAATTCTTCAGTAGCCCAGCCAGGGCTTCGGTGAGTAAGAGTTGCCCACCAGCTTCCTGGAAGCAACTCTGCAGGTAGCCCAGCCAGGGCTTGGGGGAGCAAGAGGTGCCCACCAGCTTCCTGAAGCCAGAAGGTCACCCCACTTTGCAGCTGTCTCAGATGCCAAAAGCATCTTGTGATTCAAGAGAGGCATAGCAGAAGTACAGCCTCAGATTTGGGGGCATGAACACCACTTTTGTGGTAGCTCCTTNGTTTTCCTCAGTAGCACCCCTGACTGTCACTCAAATTCCTAACTCCATATAAAACATGCCACACCTGGAACACATCAGTGTTGATTCTGCATCCATGAACAAAACCCAGCTGCCATAAAGATCTTTACTATATGAAAAATAATATCCACATGATCATAAAAGACTCTGTTCTATTATGCTCTCTGTTTCTGTGATAAATGTCATGGCCAAGGGTAACTTGGGGAGGAAAGGGTATATTTTNTGTTTTAACTTACAGAACATCATTGTACTGGCTGGTTTTATGCCAACTTGACACAAGCTAAAATCATCAGCGAGGAAAGAGCCTCAATTGAGAAAATGCCTCCATAAGATCGGCTGTAGGGCATTCTTAATCAGTGATCAATAAGGGACCAGCCCATGGTGGGTGGTGCCATCCCTGGGCTGGTGGTCCTGGGTTCTATAAGAAAGCAGGCTGAGTAAGTCATGTGAAACAAGCCAGTAAGCAGCACNCCTCCATGGCCTCTGCATCAGCTCCTGCCTNCAGGTTCCTGTCCTGCTTGAGTTCNTGTCCTAACTTCCTTTGGTGATGAATAGTGATGTGGAAGTGTAAGCTGAATAAACTCTCTCCTCCCCAACTTGCTTTTTGGTCATGGTGTTCAGTTGCAGCAATGGAAACCCTACTAAGACAATCATGAAGGGGATCAAGATAGACACTCAAGGCAGGAACCACGGAGGGATGCTGCTCACTCTCTTACTTGGAGTTCATATTCAGCTACTTTCCTTATAGATCCCAAGCCAACCTGTCTAGGGATGGTAATGCCAACAGTGGGCTGNACCTCCATAAATTAACTAACCATCAAGAAAATGCCCCCAATTAAAATAGCCACAGGCCAGTTTGACAGAGGCAATTCTTGAACTGAGGTTTCCACTTCCCAGGTGTGTCAAGTTGACAACCAAGATCAGCCATCACAGATGCCAACTGTGTGGCTTCTCTTCCCTACTCCATGGCCCCTGCTGTATCACCTCACTCCCACAGTTAGGACACCTACAATCTCTCACTATTGAATATTCCTCCTGGGATGTCTGTTGACCCCAAGGATGACNATGTAAAATTATCCATCTCCAGAGAGCTTCAAGCTGTGGAGGATGGCATCTTGGAAGCCTGTAGGGTGGCCAAGACTAAAGAATGCTACTGTCCCCCATTTGTGTCTCATTTTGACAGTTTAGCATCAGACAATCGAATCCACTTGCAAATGTTTCTCAGAGTGATTCAGCAAAGTATCAGCTTTGAATTCTATCAGCTACTCATCTCTTGGTTGGGTTCACCACTGTTTTGATCTAATATCATATTACTAAGATCATACTTCTGACCCTCTCTCTTTAGCAAGCCTGATTCTCTCACCCAGGAAACACATAGACACTAGACGCTTTAAAGAAAAGATTNATTTTATTTCTATTTATGTGTATGCATTTGTGTCTATGCAGGGGTTTGGGCACTTCCTGGAAGCCAGAGTGATAGGAGGTTGTGAGCAGCCTGATGTGGGTACTGGGAGCTGAAGTCTGGTCCTCTGTTAGAGCACACAGTGCTTTTAACCACAGAGCCATTTCTCTATCCTTGAGGGGGGCTTAGATTTTCCATTTGAAAACTGCTCTGTGTGGCTGGACATGTATGTGCTCAGTAGCATCAGACGTACCCTTAAGCTAAAGTGTTGGCTTCCCAAGGAGGGAAGGGATTATGGAATATTTTGCCTTCCACATTTAGGAAGTTGAGTGGCAAGAGCAGAAAGAATCCCGAAGCTTACCTTTTTGTTACCACATCATGACTAAAGGTGCAAAAGAGAGAACTAGATTGAGAATTCTTGAACCCCCCACATAGACACAGCTTAAGGGTACGTCTGATGCTACATGAGCACATGTCCAGCCACACAGAGCAGTTTTCAAGTGGAAAATCTAAAATTCCTTCAGGGATAGAGAAACGGCTCTGCGGTTAAAAACACTGTCTGCTCTAACAGAGGACCAGACTTCAGCTCCCAGTACCCACATCAGGCTGCTCACAACCTCCTATCACTCTGGCTTCCAGGAAGTGCCCAAACCCCTGCATAGACACAAATGCATACACATAAATAGAAATAAAATAAATCTTTTCTTTAAAGTGTCTAGTGTCTATGTGTTTCCTGGGTGAATCAGGCTTGCTAAAGAGAGAGGGTCAGAAGTATGATCTTAGTAATATGATATTAGATCAAACAGTGGTGAAGATGAGTAGCTGATAGAATTCAAAGCTGATGCTTTGCTGAATCACTCTGAGAAACATTTGCAAGTGGATTCGATTGTCTGATGCTAAACTGTCAAAATGAGACACAAATGGGGGACAGTAGCATTCTTTAGTCTTGGCCACCTTACAGGCTTCCAAGATGCCATCCTCCACAGCTTGAAGCTCTCTGGAGATGGATAATTTTACATGGTCATCCTTGGGGTCAACAGACATCCTAGGAGGAATATTCAGCTACTTACTCTCTGTGGGACTCAGATAAATTATTTTATCTGTTTATCTCCCACATGGGCTGAATAATAGTGTTCATGGAGTATAGATGTTCTGCAGACAGCATTCACAATAAGCGAGTTTAGTAAAATCCCTAGCATGCCAGTGTTTCACAATCTCCACATAGACAGCTCTTTAAAGGCTTATTTTATTTTTTTGCTTGTGTGCATGTATATTCTTCACATGTGTGGGTACATGTGAAGGCCAGAAAAGGGCATCAAATTCCTGGAGCTGAAGTTACAGGTGGTTGTAAGCTGCCTTACATGTATGCTGGGAACCAAGAATTTTGATGTTTCATGCTGTGCACATCTTTGTATTTTCATTATTAATTATGTCCCTGATCAAATTGAAAGCCACCAACAATAACACACAACAAACAGAGTAACTTATCTGGATGCAAGGAAATATACACTGAAATTACTCATCTCTTTTCTGAAATGCATGCTGGGTAGTAAAATTTGAGAGTAAATCTTAAACACTGGAAACATAAAAAGGCAATCTCTTAATCGTTAATGATCTCTGGAGTTAAGTTATGTGCAAAACTGATCATGATAAATCTTTCTCAATCCTTCCTACAGTGCTCATGCTCATCGCTCCTGCATGATGGGGATGCTGTGGGATTCTGGGATCATTCTCATTGCTCCTGTGTGATGGGGATGCTGCGGGATTCTGGGATCATTCTCATTGCTCCTGCGTGATGGGGATACTGCAGGATTCTGGGATTATTTTCATTGCTCCTGCGTGATGGGGATACTGCAGGATTCCGGGATCATTCTCATTGCTCCTGTGTGATGGGGATACTGCGGGATTTTGGGATCATTCTTATCACTCCTGCGTGATGGGGATACTGCAGGATTCTGGGCTCATTCTTATCACTCCTGTGTGATGGGGATACTGCAGGATTCTGGGATCATTCTCATCCGCTACTGCGTGATGAGGATACTGCGGGATTCTGAGATACAACTTGACTCTCAATGTCTCACACAGTGTGCTTGTACTCTCAGCTGATAAAGAGTGATCCATTAAACATAGCCCTAAGCATAAAGACATAAAGGGATTTGAGCAGTTTTGAAAATGATGGCAGTATTAAAAGAAAAATCTCATCCTTGGTGTGTGGAATCTTCTGTAGGTTGGCATTTTAGCTAGCTAGTGGGGAGCGAACAGGAGCAAACGCCTTTTATAGAGTATGGTGGTTTGAAATAAAATGGCCCCATTGGCCCATAGGGAGTGGCACTGTTAGGAAGTGTGGCCTTATTGGAGAAAGTGTGTCACTGTGAGGGTGGGCTTTAAGGTCTCACATGCTCAAGCCATGCCCAGTGGGGCATTCACTTCCTACTGCCTGCCAATCCACATGTAGAACTCTCAGCTCCTTCTCCAGCACCATGTCTGCTTGCACACTGCCATGCTTCCTACCATGACGATAAGGGACTAAACCTCTGAAGCTGTAAGCCAGCCCCAATTAAATGCTTTCCGTTATGGAAAAATGTCACGGTGTCTCTTCACAGCAGTAAAACCCTACCTAAGACATAGAGGTACAAGTTCAATAAGTACCTATCTGTCTGACAGTCAATCCATAGACAGACAGACAGATCTCACTATGTAGGCCCATGAATATAGAAAGAGAGTAGAGAATTGGTGAAAAATTTAAAATCCCTTTAAGGGTCATGAGATTTGGAGCCATTCAAGCATCCGTGATGGCGAGCTGCCTGTATGGAATCATATGCAGGATGATGCAGAAATATGGGAATGGCTGGAAACTGCTAAGCAGGCACAGGAAGCTGCCAATCGGGGCAAGAGCTGTCTGTTAGACATTAGTTAAAACTCACACCCTTGTTATCAGTGGTGTTCCATTAGGCCTGCCACAAGCAGGGATCCCTGGGGCAGACTGCCTAGGAGGGGCAGGTCCTGATTCCACCCCAGCTCTGAGGGCTGAGGGAAGCCCATCTATAGACCTCTGGGGACAAAGGGGACTTGCATTGTTTAGGATGTGGGAGGGAAGCAAAAAGAAAGAAGTCAAAATAATTGTTCTATTAACTAAAACATCAATTGAAAATCAATTTCAACTCCTACAGAACTTCTCATCCAAAAATCAGAACTAATCATAGAAAAGGTCATGTATTAAATTCTTCAGATGGAAGGAATATTCAGCTTTGTTTTTCCTCACAGTTCTCCAGTCATTCACTTCTCTCTAGCTTAAATTGGAATCTTTCCTCAAATTCACCCTCCTCAGCTGAAGACAATTGCTTTCTTCTGTTTTGGTTTATCTGACCCATGAGGTTATTCTAACAGGCATCTGTCTTTCCTTTCCTTTGTCTTCAGTCACCTGGTTTTTACTTCTGACACACTTTAGTCTGTCATGGAAAAAATGCTTCTGTGGTACTCAATGCCTTACCATTATCCCTCTTTAAGACACACTCTACTTTCTTTTTTTGTTCATTTTGTTTTTTGTTTTGATAGCCCTGGCTGTCCTGGAATTTACTCATTAGACCAGGCTGGCTTTAATCTCACAGAGATCCACCTGCCTCTGCCTCCTGAGTGCGGACTATCTCTCCTGCGAAGAATGCTTCTGTGATGCTCCTCAGTGCCGTACCATCACCCCATCCAAGAGATGATTCATGGTAGCACTCATTTGTCATTTCTTCCAAGGTTATTGTGTTATGTCCTGCACAGCGTTAAAAAGCTGGAGATGCCTAGAGAAGCACGCTACATGCAAAGCCATTGAGTGATAACTACTTTCAAGATAAGATCAAGGGGAAAGACATACTGGGCACTGGAGTTCATTTAGGAGCCATTTGGAAAATGCTGCTGAGGAGGTAGCATTTGGACTGACACTTGAGTGAGGAAATGGAGCCTCCACTCCAGAGATTAGGAGAACAAAGGCTCCAAGCTGACTGGGAGTTTACAAACAATGACATGTACACACACACACACACACACACACACACACACACACACCAGACACACATGAATACATTGATGTATTTGCCTCCTTTCATTTTAACCTTATTCTTCCATATATCCTGTTGAAAGACTTCCTTTTCTGTCCTCCTTGTCCTTTTACTGTGTTTCCATGGTAACTTGAGACAAGGATTAATCTGGTTTATAACATCTTGAAACTTGTCTTATTTTATATTGCCTGGGGGATGCATTTGGAAGTAGGGTGATGTGTGTTCCTGGCTGGACTTCAAATGGACATTCTAGACAATGCTGTGCAAGAACTGNAAAACCCTCCTTAATTCCAAAATTGATAATCTCCTGCCAACTTCATTCTCCCCGACTTTGCACAAAATGAAANTTTATGTTATTAGAGACAGAAAGGAAAAACCTTTAAGGGGGAAAAAAATCAGTCTAAACTTGGTCTTCACTCTGTTACCCCTGAAGACACCTACCCATTCTCCTCGGTTGATACTGTGGTACCTTATGATACTAGTCTAAAACAAAAACTGAAAGAGCCAACATTGCTTCAGTATCTCGGGAAGCATGACATTCCCATGCCTTCTATNTTTCTTCCAGATTCAATAGACTAAATATACTCTTAAACTGCATTGATTTTACTTTTATGCCAGGAGAGAAGTGAAGTCAATGAGTCCAACACAAGAAATATTGCTGGAAAATGCAAGTATCCAAGGCTTCCANTGAAAAAATCATGTGAACTGGAATAGCCTGGACCCTTGAGTTCAGCCTGCTGGTTAAGGTGGAAGCCTCAGCTAGGCTCTCATGATGGGACCTTGTTAANCTCTTAGCTTCTGTGCGTTACTCAAACCGTAATACTCAAATTCAATCTATGAAGGTTTTCAATGACAGCCCACCTTTTAATCAAGGTTCCCATGGTCAATCAACAACCCTTCCATTATTCAGAGGGATGGACCATTGTCATCTGAATGTCAGTCATCCAATAACACCATTGTCTAATAAATGCTCAGTAGCATTTATTAAGGCCCAGGCTCCCATAGTCTCCTAATTTCTCAAGAATGTGACTCAATTCCTCCTTAACTCAACCCTTTGCTCTACCTGAATATCTATTTAGTTAAATTTTATGAGTTATTTTTCTTTCTAACTGTGGACTGCTGTCCATAGTTCTGCCATGTTGCTCTTATAGTCTAGTGTAACCAGTGTACACTCCTTGATAATAGTGGCCAGAATTTGTTTTATTTTTTCCTAACCACAAATACACACAGTTTCTCACATTTTAGCTACTTATATGACAATCAGATCAGTGGCTCANAGAAGTGAAAAACCTAGACCNGTGTCTTGCTTTTTCTGTACCCCTCACTTGTGAAATAACAGCNTACAAAGAGCTATAATTCAGTCATTTAAAGGGGTGGCTGATAGCTTTAAGTATATGGGGCCTTGTTTACACAGAACACAGCTTCCCTAGCCATACTAAGTTGAAAGTAATTTAACATAGAGCATTAGACTGAATTAAAAAGTGGCCAAAATGTCTTAGTCTTGATGTTGCCCTAAACATCTCACAAAACAACATTGTTAGATTGACACTTGGTGGGCAGGAGACTCCATCAGGGAGCCGTTATTGGAAGCGTGAACCCCAAAGGCAAACCACTTGGTTTGGCTGTGTATATATCTTTGTCCTTGTCTACTGGATGTTTGCTGAGGAAAATTGATGTCTTATGTCACATTGTGTGACATCTATAAATACAGCGGACTCCCTTTTTCAATATTGGGGATCCAGCCTAGTGCCTTATGCATCCTAGGCAGGCCCTCCGCCACTGAGCTTCATCCCTAGCACAAGATGGTGGACTTTAATGCTGCTATAAAAACCCTGGCATCAACTGAAGTGTGTCCTTGAACTGCTTTTGTGTTCCAAGCTTCACAAAAACGAGTGTGATGGGTTGAGATCAAAGTTGTACTGGAGCTAATTACAAAGAAGTCTGAGAAAGTTAGTTCTGTCGGTGTAGACCAGGCTGGCCTCACACTCACGGGTAGCTGTCTNCCCCTGCCTCTCCAGTGCTGGGGTTAGGAACCTGTACCACCTCNCCTGGCAATAATGATATTTTTGATAGAAGCAAATCAATTCATTATGGCTGCCAAAAATATTTATGAAGGGCAAGTAACAGNTTTTGGTGATTGAAAAAGTAATAGTCTTGGTGTTGAGAAATGGTAAAGTGACAGATGGATAGAGGAGACAGANAACCTCTGACTTTACTGGGAACATTTTGATATATACCCTTTTTCCACCTCAAAACTGTTAGCAGACTTTGACATCTAAGAATCTTAAAATTGTTTGTTATTTTTGAAGACCTTAGACATCTGGGGACTTCTGATTGAGATGAGAAAGAAGTGCCCATTTCCTGTCCAGTTATATCNTACTTTAAAATGTCANTTTAAANAATTACAGTTTTCATTCCATCTGAGTCTCCAGGTATAAGTCAAAGCAACAGTGACCAAATGGTCATCAAGGCTCTTTTACTTTCTTCTCTGTGAAACCAGATTCACAGCCTAATATCCTACTCTGCAAACTGTTATTAAATACAGAGGGATATTAAATTATCTAAACAGTATTACATAATTTAATAACATGTAATGAATACAGAATATATATTGAAACATTTATAGAGGAAAGTGTTGCCTGAAGGAGAGGNGGTGACGAAAGATTTAAAAACAAAATTATCGGCCAGGCAGGTATAGTGGTGTGTTCTTCAAGTTCCTNCACTTGAGAGGTGGAGGCAGGGGAGTTCGAAACTCAATCCCACCTTTAGATACACAGTGAGCTCCAGATCAGCCTGCACTACATGAGATCCTCTCTCAAAAATCCAAAAATAAATAAATGTAATCATAAAATAAAATAAGCTTGTAAAAAATTGAGTTTAGAAGGCCCATCATAACTGAAACTAGTATCCTAATCTTTTATTGACAGCCTTCACTCACTACACATATTAATGTATACCAATACGAACTGCAAAAGAAAGGCTTTGTTGAGTGGATGAGTGCATGAGTGGCTATCTGCCGACAATCGGCTTCCCTTAGTTCTGCCACAACAGCATGTGAAGTCTGCTCTATCGTTAAAATGGGACNAGACAAACAAACTTTTGTTACTTAGCTCTGCCACAGATATGAAGGGCAAGGTTGGGGGAAGTGGGCAGAAAGAGAAAAACATAATGTACAAGTCTCCGTAAGTGACCTCTGTGGCCACCAGCATTGCCTAGCATGCTTCATTTTCCAGTGTAGGGAAGTACGGACAGTTGACACCTGTGGCCTCAAAAATTCCTAGCTCTCTCCTCCTGGTGCCCATCTGTAGCACAAATCCTAATTGGTCTTAATAGAAACAGGAAGCCAGATATTGGGGTAAATGTTGAAAGATAGAAGAAACAAGCCACAGGCACCTCTCACCTCACCAACTCCTCAGCTGAAAGCGACTGGGTTCCTGTCTCCCCCACCACTACCACCTTATATTCCTTTCTCTGTCCAGCCATATCACTTTCTGTCTCAACCTCCCCAGTGCTGAGATTAAAGATTTGTGTGCTACATTGCCTGGCTCTGTTTCTCATTTAGACTGGATCAATCTTGTGTAGCCCAGGGTGGCCTTGTACTCACAGAGATCCATCTGCCTCTGCCTCTCGAGTGCTGGGATTAAAGGTGTGTGCCACAACTGCCTGGCCTCTATAGCTAATTAGTGGCTTAGCTCCACACTCTGATCTTCAGACAAGCTTTATTTGTTAGATCACAAACAAAATATNACAACAGCCATCAATGTGCTTAGAGTTGGAGACAGGGTTTGAAGAGGTAATTAAATTAAAATGAAGGCTTCAGGAAGGTCCCTAATCCACTCTGTCTCACATTCTTGTGAAAAGATTGCATTAGGACATACGGGGAGTCACTGGGGAGAGGCAGGCACAGAGGAAAGGCCAAGTGGCTGTGATGATGTTTTGAGTTGTATTGAGAAGACTGGAATCTGGGTCAGTCCAGGATGTGGTAATGGAATATAGCAGGTGGGTGGAATAAGGCACAGGGACCAGTGTCTTACAGCTCTAGGGGATGTGATTAAGGCAATAGGGAGACTGAGGATCTAATGAGACCTTTATCTTGATTTGCAGGAAATGTCCATCTTTTCACTGTGTCCCTGCATCATTGGATGGGGGTTGTTGACAATCTCATGTTTTCCAAGAAGCACATTAATCTTACTCAAGAGAGCTCTATTAATTACCTTGCAAAAGCCACACCTCTGCAAGTGTCTGCTGTCAGACACTTTGGACATATAGCTAGAGAATGCTTTCTCCAATGATCTCTCCATCAGGTCAGTTAGCTTTGCCTCTGAGGATCATAGTAAGGATCTAGCTTTCAATGTAGGAATTTTGGAGGGACATTTGGTCTGGAGCAGAAGTCATCTGTCAGCCAAGAAGATAAGTCTCAGAGGAAATCAAATCTGACAGTCTTGATCTTAGATTCTTATCCTCCCAAATAGTGAGAAAATAAATTTCCATAATTTAAACCACATACTTGTAGGTCATAGAAGCCCTCAGCAACTAATATAAGGAGAAATAAATAATGAAATTTAAACCAATAGTATTAATGCATCTCTGATGTCAACAACTGGTTCTTGTCACACATAGGATGTTTGGCTCCTGCTTCTCTCACAAGACATTAGGAGACATTCTGACCGTCTTGTCTGGAGAAGGAAGTTCTATTGCTATGTAGTGCAGAGACCAGGAAAATGACTAAGCATAATGCAATGGGTAAGTTAGACTCCTTATTGGACATAGTCCTACCCTAGCAATAAAGAACTATCCCTATGAGAATGGTTAAGGTTGAGGAGCCCTGATAAAAAAGGGCTTTGATTTGGGAGTAAGGAAAGTTGAGTTTTTTCTTACTGGTTGAGCCTATAAAGTCATTTCTGAAGAGTTAATTGTCTGCTGCCAGACTATTCAGACAGTTAGCTGGTGATTGCATTCTCTAATCATCTCTCGGTCAGGCCAGTTGGAACTCCCTGTGATGAGTGTAGGCTATACTGGGAAGTGTCTGCTTCATAATGAACAAAATGGAGATTTTTTTTCTTCTACTTCTCATTTTCATGAAACAGAGAGTAGAAAGGAATCCTAGGTGGATCTCTCTTTGAGATGAAACAGTGCTGGGGAGATTTTTCAGTGGGTACAGCTTTTACTGTACAACTGTGGGACTTGAGTTTGGGTCTCCAGCACCTGACTAAAAGTCAGGTATGGCCTGATGTATCTGTAACCCCATGCTAGGAGACAGGGACACACAGATCCCAGGGCTTTGCTGACAAGATACTCTGGCTGAAAACATCAACTAATACAATGTGGGTAAATACAGAAGTCTGTATNAACGCACTTCTGATTTTCCCATCTTAGTTAAATGCCATAAAGCAATTATTATAAAACTAGGTTAATAATCTTAAAATGTATAAATACATATTTGGATGGTAATAAAAGCACTAAGCAAGAGGAGTAGTAAAGACATATTTGAGTAAAATTTGGTATATTTTAAAAATCAAGTTAGTGTCAATTCAAATTAGATTGGTTTAAGTTTTTCTTTTTTCAATTATAGGTATGTATGTGTCTGGATTGTGAGTCTGTGCATATGTGCATGGTGCCACAGAGGCTGGAAGAGGATGTTGGGAGTTAGAGGTACAAGCTGTCTTCCTTACGTTTCTATTGCTGTGCAAAACACTATGACCAAAAGCAACTTGGGGAGAAAAGGGTTTATTTCATCTTANAGCTTGTAGTTTGTTATCCAGGGAAGTCAGGGCAGGAACTCAAAGTGGGAACCTGGAGGTAGGAATTAAAGCAGAACTGTGGAGGGGTGCTGCTTACTGGCTTGCTCAGTCTACTTTCTTATAGCAACAAGACCACCAGCCCTCTCCTATGGGACGGGCCCTCTCTCATCAATCATTAGTCAAGATAATACCCCACAGATTTGCTTATAGGCCAGTTTTATAAAGGCATTTTTTCACTTGAGATTCTGTCTTTTCAAATAACTCTAGTTGACATAAACTTAAGCTGACATAAAACCAACCAGCACACAGGCATTTGTGAGCTGCCCAACGTGGGTGCTGGGAACCAAACTATGGTCCTCTAGTAGAATAGCACATGCTCTTAAGCAGAGAGCCATTTCTCTAGCCACTGAATGACATTTTTGTAAGATACCCATTATAACCCTTGAGGCAATTATGAGGAAAATAGCACAAAACTAATAAAAACTAATTAGTGAAAGAGAATTAGTAAAGGGAAATGNAATTAAAATGGTACAGCAGAAAATATTCATTTAACTGAAGAGAAAACATAAATGGATGACTAGTAAAACAAAAAAATAATTACAATTAAATTGGGAAATAAATAGAAGATAAATGCAAGATATAAATATTAATGTAGACATTAATGTAAATATATTCAACATTCAAATCATCAAGCACAGATTGGCACGAGAAAAATGTACAAAACAAAATATCATTAGCTATATAGTGTATGTAATAGATATATTTTAGATTTAAAAATATAAATAAATTAAAAATGAATAGCAAAATAAAAAATGTTATTCTTCTGTATAGACCAAATGTTGGATCATAAAAAGAACATATGCTAAGCCATATATAGTGACTCAACAATTTAGAAATGTTTCAAACCCTATAAACTGTTGCATTGTCATTTCACTCATTGATGGAGTAAAATTAGAAATAAATCATATAATTAACATTTTATTTTTTTCATTATGTGAAAATTCATATTCCTAAATAACTAATAGATTGAAGAAAAATTCCTAAGGGAGATGGAAAAATACTTAGAATTGAGTACATTTGAAAGCCAGCATGCCAATACATNGTAAAAAGCACTAAAACAATGCCTAGAGAAAAATCATACATGTGTCTGCATAGATTTAAACTGCAAGAGGAGGGGCTGGAGTGATGTTTCAGTGGCTAAAAGCACTTGCTGCTCTGGCAGAGGACCTGAGTTTGCTTGTCAGGCAGCTCACAACTACCTGTAATTATAGTTCCAGGAGAACTGGTCAAAGTGCTTACCAGAGTCCAGCTCCCTAGAACCCAATGCAACAGATGGGCAAGGTATCCTGACTGTAATTCTAGCCTCTCAAGATAGAGAAATGCAGACCCCAGAGCAAGATGGCTAGGAAAACTAGCCATTTCTATGAGCTCTAGGTTTGACTTGGTCAATNAAATAAAGTAGAAGAACATTGGAGGGCTATTTCTGACATTAACTTGGTGCCTTCAATGTTCATGCACACAGGTGTACATACAACCTCACATACATGAGTCTACACACATGATCCCACAACATGAAAACACAAATATTCAACTCCATAATTTAATTTATGAGTCTTCTTTTTTAGCTACTATGTGATAAAAGAAATATAGAAAATACAGAGAAAGAGGCAAGGTCTTCTGATTTGAATTAGACAAATGAGGCCCTGAAAGGCATACCCACTGCTGATGAATTTACAGAGTCAAAACAAAAATAATTCCAGTACAGAAATNGCTGTTTGCTGGGTGAACCCACTTCCTTCCCAACTCTGCCTGGCAGCTCTATACCCTGATTATTCCATCTGGAGATAATTGTGTGACATCATCCATAAAATTAAATCATAATCAACCCAACTAGTGAACAGGCCAGCAGGCTGCTTCACAACCAGACACAGGGCAAGGGAGATGGTTCATCTCAGTGGGAGACAAGGGAGAGAGATGGAATAGATGATACAGAGAGGGTGACCCTCAGTATGTGCACAGGCTTGCAGCTGGCAACGTGCCCATGCCCAGGAGTGTCAGGACTGCTGGCATGTNCCTGTGTTGCCCATATGTGATGAGGAGAAGTGTTCTGCTCAGGAATGGATCCATGGGTTGTGTTTTAGGGTCTGCTGGTTTGTGCTGTGGATGTCCAAAAGTGAAAGCTCCTGTTCCCTTTTATGATGAACTAACTGTTTTGGAAAATTGCAAAGTCATAAGAACCATATNTAATTAGCATTTGGCTAAATGTCCTCTCTCAGTTCACTTTTGGAAGATAAAAGAGTATTACACAAAGTCTGTTGGCTAAGTGAGCTGTGATAAGTGTGTAGTTTATTTCTAATACAGTAAGGTGTGGTTCTAAATCAGTTCACGACATAAGAAGGAACAAAGCCATTAAGATAAGACAGTCTCTAAAGAGAGAGCGGATAGAGATGCNGCTCAGTTCATAGTACATAGGCCGAGTATGCACAAAGTTCGATACGTAGTGCTTCATTGTGGTGGTGTAGGCTATAATATCAGCACCCAGTAGGTGGAGGCAGGAGAATTTGAAGTTCAAGGTTATCCTTGGCTATATATCCCTACCTCTCTCTCTCCTAAATAAAAAAGACAACCANTCATGAATATATGTCTGTAGGACTAGGCTAATATACACATCCATGTTTATTGTGACACCATTCACAATAGCTAAGAAATGCAACCAGCCTAGATGTTCCATCAGAAGATGAATGAATAAAGAAAATGAGGTATATATCGACAATGGGATTTTTTTTCAGACATCAAGAAAAATTAAATCATGATATTTGCAGGATAATGATTGGAAGTAGAGGTCATTTTGGTAAAAGAAATAGGATTTGAAAAGATAAATACTGCATTTACTCTCATATGTGGAATCTAGATTTAAGTATGCTGGGGTGTGTAGAGAGGACCTTGAGACAGGAGGAAGAAATCTTAAGAGGAAGGAATGGAATTCATGTGGCATGAAGGCAGAGCTAGGGCACCAGCCAGAGGAAAGCAGAGGGATGGGAGGGCAGTGGGGGAGGAAGAGGAAGAAGAAAGTCTAATGACTCATGGAAAACGCCATGATGAAAACCATCACTNTGTGCACTAACTTTAAAATTAATTAGAAACAAAAGGAGCAGTCCAGAAATAAAACAGAGCAGAGCAAATGTGTGCTTTGTTCCTGTTGGTTGTCCCCAGCGCTTCCGCTTTGGCTGGACAGATGAAGGGCTTCTAAGTT
>LZPO01027466.1:175026-190452 GCA_001675575.1 Neotoma lepida | reverse complement strand
TGGCAATCTTGCTTCTTATTGTTGGCCTGCAGGTCTGGGTCTGATATACAAGGCTCTGGTTCCTCAGGCTGCAGCACTTTGGGAACACATTTAGATGAGGGAGACACAAGATGGCAAGTGTAACCTAGCATCCTGTTTCCAGTACTTTCTTCTACTCACTCTGTGGGAAATCCCATCAACAAAGGACAGTTACATGACTCAGCACAAGTTCAAGAGACTTGGAAGTAGAGGATTAATTCTAACGGAAGAGCTGTGTGGCTAAGATGTCTCAGCTGAGGTGCTGGGATATCAATCCAGCATCAAGCAAGACTGGAGTCCTTGTTTCCCTTCCTGTTGCCATGATCAAATACCCTAACAAAAGCAACTGTAAGAGAGAAAGGGCTTCTTTGGCTCACAATTCCAGGTTGCATCCCATCACTGTGGGGAAGTCAAGGCAGCAATTTGAGGCAGCTACTCACATTGACAATCAAGAGCAGAAAGGAACACATGTGCGCTTCTAGTGTTTAGCTTATTTTCTCCACANTCATAGAGTCCAGGATTCCTAGCACAGGGAATAGTGCCACCCAGAGTAGATTATGTCTTTCTATATCAATCAGTACAATCAGAACAAACCCTCACAGATACAGACACAGGCTAACCTCATCCAGACAACNCCCAGTAAGACTCTTTCCAGGTGACCCTACATTGTGTCAAGATGACAGTTAAAACCAACCATGACAACTCTTTACTGAACTGAAACTTACTGGTATGTCCCTATTTCTTGAAGAACAGAAAAGTAGAAAAAGTTCACATTTTTACTTTTTTTCTTCATTATTACAGTTGAATACTTGTTTAGGATTTAGACTAGAAATTCCTACTTTTGTTTTCTAAAGAGTAATATATAGTTTGAGCAATTTGAGACCTCTGATTCAGGCTGATTACTCTAAAATTGTGTATGTGTGTGTGTGTGTGTGTTGTAACATGAGTTGTTTAATGGTCTTATTAATAAAAAATCCAGAGCCAGGTATTGAGGTGAAAGCTGAAAGATCAAAGAACAAGCCATCCATGTCTTATCTCTAGGAACTCCTCAGGCCAAGAGAGAGCTACTTCCTGTATACTCATGCCTGTATACCTTTCTGTGCCCTGCCATCTTACTTCCTCTCTCCACCCAGCTACTTCACTTCACTTCCTCTTTCTGCCCAGCTCTATCACTTTCTGTCTGTCTGTACAGACCTCCAGACCTCTGTGATTAACTAGTGCTGGGATTAAAGGCATGTGCCACCATGCCTGGCTCTGTTCCCAATGTGGCCTTGAACTCACAGAGATCTAGATGAATCTCTGCCTCCCGAATGCTAGGATTAAAGGTATGTGCTACCACTGCCTGACCTCTATGTTTAATATAGTGGCTGACTTTTTCTTCTGATCTCCAGGAAAGCTTTATTTGTTGGAGCACAAATAAAATATCACCACAGTGTGTGTGTGTGTGTGTGTGTGTACACTGATGTACATATGAATGGAATGGTCATGGAGGCCAGAAGAAGGTATCAGATCCTAGAAATGAAATTATAAGCAGTTGTGAATCACTAAACATGGGTTCTGGGAACCAAACTCAGGTCCTCTGAAAGAGCAGCAAATGCTCTTAACTTCTGAGCCATCTCTCCAGCCTCCTTGATTTCTTTTTATATTGGAAATAAGAAAGCNTAAAGGTATTTGTAGAACTCAACCATGATAACTATGACCTTCCATGTGCAAGGCTAGTTTTTTCCCATACTCTGCAGGATTTAAAATTGTTTCTAAACCTTTACATGGGTCTTCTGTATTAGCTATGTGCTTTTATCATAGGATTATAAAATTCATTTTTAAAATAGGCAGAAGTTGAGAAGGAGAGTCATAAATGAGAAAGGTCAGGTGACAAGGGGCAGGATCTTTGTATGCCAATGATTTCCTTCAAATGCACTAAAGTGAACTTTGTAACTCTTTTGATCTCTCCTTGGGCTGATTTCCTAACCATATTATAAGTCTAATTATGTCTCTCTCTACTTACTTTAAAAGCTAATGGAGAAAACATATGAAATCACAATGCATTTTTCTTTGGACTCAGTGGTTAGCAGCTGTTTTCACTAACTGAATACATACACAGGTGTGGCTTCCACCTTGGAGGAAGTCCATATTGTTCTAGAAGTGGGACAAAAGCCTGCTTCTCATTCCTTGCACTGGCTTTGCCTGCCAAATGCTGCCAGAGATTTGTGAGCAGAGGCAAGACTCAACCGCGTTCACTCATGCTTTAAACCTGGGTGAAATGACGGCAGTTCTTCAGCTGCTGACAGTCAGGGAGGGAGCTGGCAGTCTCGGACTGATTGTAGAGCAGAAAGCTCATCATCGTGCCAGCCAGATCCTCCGGGATTTGCTGTGTCAAAGCCAAGGATGAAGAAGTACAAGGATAAAGGAGGTTGACTGGTCATGGAGGGACAGCTCTGGGGCAGTGAGATTAAAAGGGTATGTGTGACAGTCCTTCCTCATGACAGAAGTGAGGGCGCTTTGAGATGAACACCATCACTTCTCCAGTGAATCTATACTTTACTCTCAACCCTCAGAGTCATGGGGCAAATGTCACAGCTTTGTTGAATTATTTTTCTCATACTAAAAACAATGAGAAGTCACTAGACTGGAAATTATTAATAACATTTAGAGACACATGAGCCATCCCAGAGGCTATGATTAATTTAATCAAACATTTAAAACCTACCTGTTTCCAGAAAACTGCGTCAAGGCAAAAATCACTTAAAGCTGGGTGCAGAATGACACACCAGAGCTTCTCTTGAGGAATCTATATGTAGGACTGCCTGGTTCTAGATCTCAGGGTGGACATGGCAGTCCTGAGTCCCCTCTCTGCAGAGAATCCTGAAACACAAACATGAGCTAGGACCACCCGGGCTACATACATTAAAAGAGATTGCGGTGGTTTGAATGTGAATGGCCCCCATAGATTCCTATATTTGGATGCCTGGTCACCAGGGCGTGGCATTGTTTGCTACTACTCCAGTGCCATATTTCTTGCCACAACGATAAGGGACTAAGACTGAAACTGTAAGCCAGCCCCCAACTAAATGCTTTCTTTCATAACAGTTACCTTGGTCCTGATTTCTCTTCACAGAAACAGATCAGAGACTGAGACAGACCACTTGGGGAAGCCCTCAAGAAAACCAGGATGACACCATCATGATATCAAGACAAAAATAGCCATTGCAACTCACCATGTTTATTTTTGTTCTTGATTTATGTTACTGAAGATTGAATCCAGGCCTTCACATATGTCAGACAAGAATTCTACCACTGAACTACATCCCCCAACCCTCTTTTTACTTTGAAACCAAGTCTCCCTAAGTTTCCCAGGCTGACTTTGAACTCTCTTATGTAGTGCAGGGCCTTGAACTCACCCTCCTTTTGCCTCAGACTCCTGGGTATCTGGGATTACAAGGCTGTGCCATCAGGCCTGATACACCACAATGAATGAAAAGCATTTTGTGTTGGTAGACATCAAGCTAACAGAAGCACCTAGTGTTAGTGGTTTTTTTTTTTTTTTTTTTTTTGGCTTCTTGGAGCCACACTAGCCTGCCGGCTGAGCAATGCTGGAGAAAGCATCCTTGAACAGGATGCTGAATGCATCTGTGTAGTAGCTCCTCCAAATGACATTCACAGAATAACCCTCTATACTGAATTGTTTTTAAATGAATTACATGCATCTTGAAGTTAGTCAAGGGGACTTTGATTAATAGGTAATTATCTGGTATTAACTTGGTAATTACAGGGCTTTGTACACCAATGCACAGTGAGTGCCTGTTTCATTACCCAGTTGAGTTAATTGAATAAATAGTAGCCTGAATAAAATCAAAGATCCATCAGTGGTACCACCTTAATCTTCACTGCAATGAGGATCATCAGGAGCTGATAGATTACAAAAACAAAGATCTCAAAAGGTTGAGGACTTCCTCAAGACTTGTCCCCTCACAGAGGAGCTNGTACTCTGACCCAACCAACTCTACTATCCAAATCCATCTTTTTCTCAGGCACAAATACTTCCCAGGAGCACAGGAGTGAAAGGCTGTGGCATGTTGAGACATGTGTGATCTGGTATCTATAAAATGTGATCTGGTAACATGTCAGATTATGGGAATGGAGAGTAGAAGGTAGAGAAGATAGGATATCTGGGAGGCAAAAATATTTGCTTTATAGGTAATGGGCAAAGCATCAGAGATTTTACAGTAGAACACTGAGCTAATTCAAGTCATGCTTTAGAGAGTGGTTATTAAAAACTAAAATGAGTTAGAAAGAGGTAGGAGGAGGAAATGCAAGTAAAAAATAAATGGCCAGAAGAATCTACAAGGAGCAGATTGGAGAAAAGTAGTTAATCCTAAAATGACTGAATATGTAGTGAATTGTTCAATAGGAGACAATAAGAAAGTGGTAACTGAGTATATCATTGAGAATGACATGCCTGAGTTACTAAAAAAATATGGCTAATAGTTTGTCATATCTATACTAGGAAAAGGCTCCTCAACCTCATGCCAAGATGAGATTTTAAAAAATTGTGTCTCTTTGGTCAACGGTATGCATGTTTTCTGTACTGAGCAATTAGGTTCCCAGTTTTCACAGTTGTTTCGAGTAGACACCCGAAAGAATGAATACTTTTTGTCAGAGATAGTTTTTAGTTTCAACTTGATAGAGCCAAGAGTTACCTGGGAAGAGGAAATCTCAACTAAGAGACTGTCCAGATCAGACTGGCCTGTGGCCATGTCTGTGGGAAACTGTCTTGATTATTATGGTAGGCCCAGCCTACTGCAGGTGACACCATTTTCTGCACAGGTGGTCCTGTGTTGCATAAGAAAGCTCACTGAGCAGCCCTGGCNAATAAGCCAACAAGCAGCGTCCTTCATGGTGCCTGCCTCCAAGTTACTCCTTTGAGTTCTTGCTCTGACCTCCCTCAATAATGGATTATGACATGAAGGCATAAGCCAAATAAATCATTTTCTCCCCAAGTTGCTTTGACTATGGTGTTTATCACAACAACAGAAAAGCAAACTTGGACATTGTTGTAGATTCTCCAAAGTTTAATTTTCTAACTTTAAAAAAAAAACTGACTCATATAATTACTGAACACATGCCACAGTTTTATTGTAAGCTTACTAATGAGGAAGCCAAATGGGTGATGAAACTAGCACAAGGCTATCAATGAACAGAACAAAGAAGCCAGAAAAGATGCAGGAAGATGTTTGTTTTATTCATTCATAAGATGGATGTACATGTCATCACAAGAGAAAATAAATGTGTAACAAAAAATGCTCAAGTAATATTTGTAAGTTAAACCCAAGAAACCATCCCAAGTCCAGATGCACAATGCAACAGCCTCTGGTTTCATTTTCTATGAAAATTCTAGAAAATTTCCTAGAAAATTTCTAGGAAAATTCATCTCGTTGTGACAGTGCACACCTTTAATCCCAGCACTCAGGAGGCTGAGGCAGATGGATTTCCCTGAGGCTAGCCTGGTCTATATAGTGAGTTTTAGACAAACCAGGGCTACATAGTGAGACCCTGTTTCAAAAAATGGAGGAGGGAATAGACATATCACAAAACTACTCTCTCTGTGTATCTATGAGAGAAATAATTTGCATCCATTTTCTAAAACTAATGTCTTGATAAAATTATAAGTTTTGCAAGTTTTCATCTATGCAAGTCCTAAGTAACAGTAGTTGTACGGGCTGGAGATGTAGCTCTGTTGTAGAGTACTTGCCTAGCATGTAGGAAGGCATTGAGTTCAATCCCCAACTCTAGGTAAATCAAGTGGGGTGCATACCTGTGATCCCAGCACTCAGAGGCAAGCAGCAGAAGAAGGATAAGCAGTTCAAGGTCACCCTGAGCTACAGAGGAAGTGAAAGTCTAGCCTGGGCTAGAAACAATGTCCAAGACATAAATAAAAATGTAGTAGCACCCCACATTGCTCCAGAGAGTGGAGGGACCCTGAGCCATGCTAGGTTATGGCTCTGTGACACAACAGATCACAAGCTTTTTGTTTAACCTCCAAATTTTGGCTCACTCTTTTTTGTCTTGAAACACACTTTGCCTGCCCGGCAGTCATAGTTTTCTGGGACCTATATTTTCAATTTGACTTGATCCATGCCCTTTCTGAATACTCACTGTGTTAGGCCAGGAGTGGCCAAGCTAGAAGGAAGTGACTTGAAAGAGGTTGGAGGTTTGGGGAAGTCTGGCTTTCCAATGCTCCGCCCCCATCCAGAACTTACAAATGTAGGGAAATCCTCTTACACATCCTGTTTTTAGCCTTTAATTCTGATTCATAACTCTAGATGTTTAGCNGTAATTTTAATAATAAATGTCTTAAATAAAGTATGTATTCAGGCTCCAGTTTATTGTCAAACATAAAAGGCCAGATTTGGACCAAAAATTATTCAATACAGAAGAACATGACTAATAGAATGTNCACTGTACAGGCAGTGTTTTGTTGAAAATTCTGTGTTCAGTTTTTATTAAAATATTTTTGTTTCCACTTTTTAATGGTTATTATCTGAATCTTTTACCCAACAGTCACTCTCTTTGACTCCAAGGTTATATCTCTGTTGTATTGTTTGTTTATTTATATATTTATTCATGTTTTAAATGCTGTGTGTGGCCAGGAATGGTGGGGCAGCCTTTAATCTCGGTGCTCTAAAGGCAGAGGCAGGGGGATCTCTGTGAGTTTGAGGCCAGTCTGGTCTACATAGTGAGTTCCAGGCCAGCCAAGGCCATTTAGTGAGACCTTGTCTATAAATAATAAATAAATAAATACTATGCATGATTGGGTAATGATAAAGGAAGATGGCTGGTGTATGTACTAGTTGTATTTTATGCTCAATGAACTTTTAAAGAAGAACCAACCAGATGTGGTGATTTATGCCTACAGTCTTGGAATACAGGAAGCTGAGAGAGGAAAAGCTTGACTTCAAGGCTAGCCTGGCCTACAAAGCAAGACTGTCTCAAAACCAAGAAAAAAGAAGAACTGAGTAGTCCCACACCTACTTCTTATTATTCTGATTGTTTTCTTTCCTTTATTTATTTATTTTGGCACTGACCCTGAATGTGAGATGATCTTTCCTCTTCCTCAAAATACTGAGACCACAGGCCTGAGCCACTACTGTAAGCCATAAGTTTTCTCAGGGCGCCCAGCCCCGGGGTCCCNCAGCCACTTATAAAATAATCATTTAGAGGCTTAATATTAATTATCAACTGTATGGCCTATGGTAGGTCTCTTGCTAGCTAGCTCTTACAGTTTAACTCAATCCATAACTATTAATCTAAGTATCCTTATATGTTCCATGGCTTTACCTCATCCCAGTACATGTTGCTCCTAGGATGGCAGTCTGGTAGCCTCACTCCACCTTTCTCTTTCCTGTCTCTCTCCTTTGATTTCCCACCTGCCTCTAAGCTGCCTTGCCATAGGCCAATGCAGCTTTATTTATCAACCAATCAGAGCAACACTTATTCACAGCCTACAGTAAGACATCCCATACACACACAGGCCTGAGCCACTACACCAAACCCAGTTGCTTTGTCCCTAAGAAAGGCTGCTTTGGCAAAGATGCCTGAAAACCCTTCACAGCTTAGCTCCAAACCTTGTATTTTTAAGCAAGAGAACTGGCTTTTTGTTATTGTTTAGTTTTGTTTTCTCACAGCAGTGGGAGGCCAGTTCACTCAAGATCAATTCTCATTAACTAAGATGAACCTATAAAATGAACCTTAGGATGTAGAACAAACATGTTTATTTAAAAGTTGAATTCTTGCTGCAAGAAGAGGTGAACTCATTAGATCACTTGGGCCTCACAGCACTTGGCTGCCAGAGAGGGGCTTGTTAAAATGTCATCTGAGCAAGAAATACTAGCTCCAGGATTCAAGGGCCTGACTGGCTGTGCTGGCTACTTTTATGTCAACTTGACACAATCTAATGTCATCTGAAGGGAGAGAACATAAATTAAGAAAATGCCTCTACAAGATCAGACTGCAGGCAAGCCTGTAGGGCACTTCCTTAGTAATTGATGGGGAGGGCCCAGCGCACTGTGTATGGTACTACCCCTGGGCAGGTAGTCCTGCATTCTATAAGAAAGCAGGCTGAGCAAGCCNTAAGGAGCAAGCCGGTAAGCAACATCCCTCCAAAGTCTCTGCATCAGCTTCTACCTTCAGGTTCCTGCCCTGCTTGAGTTGCTGCTTTGACGATGTGGAAGCTGAAGTCAAATAAACCCTTTCCTCCCCAGTTTGCTTTTGGTTGTGGTATTTCGTCACAGCCACANTAAACCTAATGGACACAGAAATTGGTGCCAGGATAGTGGTGTGACAGACCTGACCACATTGTTTTAGAGAGGAGTGTGGGAAGACTTTGGAACTTTGCACTAGAAAAGCCATTGAGTGTTGAGACCTCAGTGGGCTGTTCTGTGGGAGCTTGGAAGATAAGAATGTTGGGAGCAGTGCAGGGGATAGAGGTCTGGCTTGTGAAGTTTCAGAGAGAAGCAAAGACTCTACTGGGCCTTCTGATTTAAGAATTTGTGGTTCCTGGTTACCTGGGGCTAAAGAATTGGCTGTGATCAACAGAACCAATAATGTAAAACCTTGATTTACTGGGACAATAGACGGTGGTCAGCCGTGGCTAAGAAATCAATAGTGATTAAGAAGAGACCAGCATTATTGAGTTGAAGTCTTTACTCAGAAAGCGTTTCCTCAGAATCAGAACACAGAAGCTGTGTTCAGAGTCAGCCAAGCTTGTACCTTGTGCTGGCAGCCAAACTTAGTAGTGTAAGAGTCANCCAGGTGGTATCAGTTTTGAAGGCATGAGGGAGTCATAGTGAGCAGCTGAGGCTTGGCCCTGTGAGAGGCCAGGATGGACCATTGGAGAAGGTATAGCCTCTTGGCAGTTTTGAAGCCCNAGAATTGAAGAGGTCTTGGAGAGAAGTTGAGGCTTGATTCCAAGAAGAGAGCCCAGAGAGCCTATTGGTGAAAGCACAGCCCAGTTGCAGCAGAAGATCTCAGCATTTTGGAGATGCCAGTACCATAGAATGACCACCAAGCAAAGCAGCAGTGAAGTGAACCCAGCTGGAGTCTAGAAGAAAAGCTGTGTGTGCTGCAGAGGGCAGAGGCAGAGAAGTGACTCCAGCCCTTTGGAGAAGCCCAGATCTTGAGTAAATCCCAAATAATTGGCCATTGAATTATTTACATCTTCGAGTTTGATTTTTCTTTGTTCAGGCTGTGTCTGTGTCCTGATTCTTCACTCTTGAAGTAAGAAAATATTTAACTTAGTTTTGATTTTACAGGAGCCCACAGTTGAGAGACTGAATTTTTAAAGAGATTTTAAGTTTTAACAGAGACTTTGAATTTTGTTTTGTTTTGTTTTTTGTTTTTCGAGACAGGGTTTCTCTGTGTAGTCATAGCTGTCCTGGAACCCACTCTGTAGATCAGGCTGGCCTTGAACTCAGAGATCCTCCTGCCTCTGCCTCCCCAGTGCTGGTATTAAGGGTGTGTGCTACCACTGCCTGGGGAGCGACTTTGGATTTTTTAAAAAAGGGATTGAATTTTAAAGTGTTTGAATTTGTTAAGACTATGGGACTTTTAAGTTTGTGAAATGTTTTATGTTGTGATGCTGATATTAATGTGTGATCTTGGGGATAAACAAGAAAGGAAAGGTTGTGGCTTAGCAGTGACATGTTTATGTGTCAAGTTGACAAGTGATCAATTGTACTGGATAGTTTTATTCCAACAAGCTAGATTCATCTGAGACGAGGGAACTTCAGTTGAGTAAATGCCTCCATAACATCAGGCTGTAGGCAAGTCTGTATGTAGGTCTTTTCTTAGTGATTGATGTGGGAGGGCACAGTCCATTGTGGGTGGTGCCAGCTCTGGGCTGGTGGTTTTGGCTTCTATAAGAAAGGAGGCTGAGCAAGAGTCAGTAAGCAGCCCCCTCCACAGCCTCTGCATCATCTCCTGCCTCCAGGTTCCTGCCCTATTTTGAGTTCCTGCCCTGATTTTCTCCAATGATGAACAGTGATGTGGACGCATAAGCCAAACAAGCCCTTTCCTCCCCAGTTTGTGTTTGGTCATGGTGTTTCATCATAGCACTAGTGACCACAACTAAGACATTGGTTAATAGCTCACACTGATGGGAAGGCTAAAGCTGCCTGCCGAAGAATCCTCCCTCCTAAATGTTACCACACTGCTCAGTGGACAGTGCGTGAATGCCTACCTATGCTTTTGAGTGTTTTTATTTACTGCCAGGCTAAGAGAACCTCTTTCCAAACACTGTCCTCCTNTTCTGATGGATAGAGTACCTCCTGTGAGGATGTGTGACAGTCCTATNTCTTTAAGATACCTTTAAGCAATTTTACTCTGAACAAGCAAGCCTGGCATTTAAAATGATGAGTTTTCTTTCTTTAATAACACTGTTCCAGCAAAAATAAGAACCCTCCCCATTTCCCAGTGCACACAGAAGTTCCCACTTTGATTAAAAGTCAACAGAGAGAAGGCTGTGTGTGGTGGTACATGCTTGCAATCTTAGCACTCTAGAGAGAGACAGAAGGAGAATCAGGAGTTCAAGGCCAGGCTCAGCTACAGCTTCAGTTTGAGGCCAGCCTGTCTATAAGACAACAAAAGAGGGCCTGGGAGATGGTTCAGTCAATAAGTACTTGGTTTGCAAACTCGAGAACCTGAGTTTAATCTTCAAACCCATGTTTAAGAAGCCCAGTTTGGGGGCTGGGAAGATGCTCAGTGGTTAAGAACATTTCTGTTCTTTTCCCGTACTGTAAGCTGCTATTTTGCCTGACTGATGATGTCCTTTGCCTTTCAGAAGTTTTTCAATTTCATGAGGTTCCCCCTTATTACTTGTTGATCTTAGGGCCTGTGCTAATGGTGTTCAGTTCAGAAAGTCTTGAGTTCAAGGCTGTTCCCTTCTTTCTCTTCTATCAGANGCAGTGTATCTTGTCTTATGTTGAGGTCTTTGATCCATTTGGAGTTGAATTTTGTCTTGGGTGATAAGGACAGATCCATTTGANTTCTTCTACATGCAGTAGACCAGTTTGANCAGCACTATTTGTTGAAAACACTATCTTGTTTCCAGTGTGTATTTCTGGCTTCTTTATAAAAACTTGGAAGCCCAATCTCTGTCATTTTGTTAGGGAGCCTGAGCAGAATAACAGCAAACATTTCCACAGTTCACATAGCCCTTCATTCTCCTGCTTGCCCCTTTCTTCCCACTCTTTACTGTACCATTATAGTTTATAAAACACCTAAAGTCCTTTTGAGAAAAGATGGTCTTGAGTGTAAAGATATAATCACAGCAAAGGCCAGAAGAGTCTGGAAGGACCTTGCCTTTCTCCACGTTTACCAAGACTGCAAAATTGTCTTTAGGCTCCTGAAAGCAGGCTCTCCTAAGAGCGTGAAGTACTGTCAATTCCCATCGTNTAAGAGTGCATCCAAGGAGCCCCTTAACAAGAGGCTGCACGGTGGCTTTGGTCCCTTCAGGACTGAGAAAGGGCAGTTATCCAGTTCTCCCCTCCTGAAGATTCAAACTATTTAGGGTCGTAGAGAGGTGATGGTTCAACCTGAATTGAATTGGCTTTTCCTCAACACTTTGAAAGGACAAATGCCAGCTAGGTCGCTTCTCCAGCTGGCTTCTCTATCACAGCAAAGTGACACAGTAAATTTTACTCCTCTGTTGATCTAGTATTCCCCAGTGTTTCCTCTGGCACCTTCACAATTATGATCTAACATCCAATGTGTTGAATATTTTCAAGTGGATTCATCAGAATACTTGAATCTTGTAAGGTTTTTCCATGGGAGGTTTTTGTTTTTTTTAACTTTGTCTTAATTCATTTTTCTCGTGTGTATATATACATGGGGACATGTTCATGTGTGTGGATGCATTCATATGTGTGCACATGCATATATAGAAGCTAGAAGCCAAGGATATCATTCCTTTGGGACTATCCATTTCAGTTTTTTAGGGGCTGAGTGATGTGGAGCTTGCCATGTAAGCTAGGCTGGCTGACCTACACGCCCCACATCTGCCTCTGCTTCATCAGCATCAGAATTGTAAGTGCACATTACCCNATCCTGCTTTACAAAAGATTTTATTTCTATTGTTGTTTTTAAAGATACATTTATTTGTTATTTTATGTGTATATATCCCTGTATGAGTCTATGTGCACCTCATCCATTCAGGAGCCAGAGAACCCAGAAGAGAGTGTAACATTCCACGGAATTAGAGTTATAGGAAATTGTGAGTCACAATGTGGGTGCTAGAACCAAACCCAGGTCCTGTGCAAGAGCAGCCAGTGCTCTTAACCCCTGAGCCATCTCTCCAGCCCAGCCCCTTGTTATTACTTTTGATAGTATCAAAACATTCACAAACATGATTTAAATTATATATAATCTCTATTTCTATTTTTTAATCTAAATTTATACAAAGAGCACATAATAATCTAGATTCAAGACAAACAGCCTTTGCTATCAGTCACAAATGAGAAAAGGGTCACAGACCTGTGGCCATTGTAACACCACTGTAGTTATTTCTACTGGCCCTACAAGAACCTGCCCTGCATAAAGTCCACAGTGCTTACCAGGAAGAGAATCAGTGAGGTTTCCTCCTGCAGCATGGCACCTTTGCCCACCTTATTTGCAGTGCAAATATTGATATGCTAATATTAAATATGCCATGTATAAAATCATTAGAAATGAGAAGCATTCATTGTCTCTGGTTCCAGCAATAATGAAACTGTATCTTCTGCAGAGAAGAGAGAAGCGACCACGGGCTGGCGGCTGGCGTCCGTTGTCAGTTTGCTTGTTTGCATCTTTTATCTTTTGAAGGTGCCTGCTGCTCCCGTGGTTCACACAGGCCCCGTTTGCTCTTGAAATCTCCTTTCCCTTTTTGCCTTTTCTGAGCTCTGCAAATACCTAAAAATAACTGTGGAAAGTGGAGTCGACCCACCGTTACCCTAGACACCTAAGCCCGCTGTGTTTCCTGAGAGAGAAGGTGAATTCTTAGAGGGATTTTATCTGCTGCTAATCATCTCCTCACTATTTCTGGCATTTGCCCAGCTCTCTGCACTCAGGAAGCTGGAAGCTGATGTGGTGAGATTAGAGACATAGGGGTCCTTTGAAGCCATCCAGGGCTGGACTGCTTCCTCTTCAATATCTCCTTCCGTTTAGAATTTCTTCTTAATGACCGTCTAGGGGCAGGATAATAAATGCCTTCTGCCAGGCTAAATGGTCTGCNNTACTCCTTAGAATTCTAGAACCTATGCCCACGCTAGCCAAAGCTGTCCTGCCTGCCATGCTGCTTTGGGGAACTCTGTCATCTTTCCTCAAGCAGTCTCTCATTTTCACTGTCCTCGGGACAGTCCCGTTTGCTGTAACTAAACATGTGCGTACCTCTACGCTATGTGTTGTGCTCTGTCCCATAGGGCAGAGGCAGNTAACTGCCTTCTAATCACCTAGATGGTGAATCTTTTGGATTTTCATGTCATACATCTTCAATCNCAACGAAAGTCTGACATTGTCCCATTAAAGCAAACGTGGGTGGTAATCAGTGGACAGGGCTGTGCTCCCATAGAACTTTAGTTCCCATAGAATCTATACAAGTGGGTGGAAGAAAAAATTTGGACAAATGTTCCCCATGAGCTCATGTGCTTGAACACTGGGCCCTGACCTGGTGGCACTATTTGGGGTGGTGTGGAACCTTTAGGAGGTAGATCCTCACTGGAGGAAGTATGTCACTGAGGATGAATCAGGAGACTTTACAGCCAGACTCCACTTCCTGTGTGTGGAGGCAATGTGACCAGCGAGGATCATAATCCCACTTCCTTGCCCTCGTTACCTATGATCACGTCTTCACCTCCATGATTGACTCTCTTCCTCTAGGACTGCAAGCCACAGGAAACCCTTCATTCCTTAAGTTGCCTTTGTCAGATGATTTTTATCATAGCAGCAAGAAAGTAACTAAGGTGCTGCTCCACAGGGTGTGTCTCTAAATATAGTCACTGGGGTTAGACCTGTAACATACTGGCTGGAGGGACAGACATTGGTGACACAATTCTGCTTGTAGCAATGCACGATAACTTTAACACACCCTAAAACATACCAAATATTACAAAGTAAAATTTTAAAGAAAGCTACAGTGTCACAAATAATTTCGGGTGCATATCATTACACCCCTTTCTGCAATGTTTAGATGCACTGTTAGCTTCACAGAGAAGGATATGAACAGAGTCTAAACCACAAAGCTTGGCACTGATGACTTGTGTGTATAATCTTAGCACTTGGGAGACTGAGGCAGGTGGACTGCTGAAAGTCCAAAGGTNGTGTTGACTATATGTGAGTTACAGACCAGCCAGAGCTACTTATTAAATCTGCCTCAGTCATGGGGGAGGATGTATCAGGATTAAATGAGGAGTGGAAGAGAACAGAAGGATAAGGGAAGAAATGCAGGGAGGGACAATTATACTAAGGGCCATTAGAGAGGTAGTATCGAAGCCTACTACTATAGAAGCTTCTTAAATTATATACATATGAAATAAATTTAAAAGATGT
This sequence comes from Neotoma lepida, assembly GCA_001675575.1. Taxonomy (NCBI): domain Eukaryota; kingdom Metazoa; phylum Chordata; class Mammalia; order Rodentia; family Cricetidae; genus Neotoma; species Neotoma lepida. Next base: position 175,860 of record LZPO01027466.1, on the reverse strand, counting down.
CACCAAATAATAGGGGAGACAAGGCCCCAACTAGACATCTTTTGCCACCAAATGAAATATCCAGTGCCAGGAATAGTTATTCCTAATTGAGTTGTTGGCCAAAAGAGTCCCACGGAAACCCTGAAACAACTTAAGCTGTTGCCAAGGCTATTGGCTCTCTCCACAAACTGATAGTCAGGCCCTTCTTCTGAAGACAACCCTTACATATTTCAATGAATGCAGAGAAGTTGAGCTGGTGCCTACCTAGAACCTCCACCCCTACTGACAAGTAGTTGTGGTGCTAAAAGGTACTCTNCATGCTGCCAGAGGAGAGAAGATAACCACCANCCCAGCGTCAAACCCCGTGATCTACAACAGTGACCTGCCTGCATGATCTGCTGGTGTAATAGTGGCACAAACGTTGTGGGAGTAACTGTGGTGGTTTGAAAGAAAATGGCCCCCAAAGGGAGTGTACTATTGGGAGGTGGGGCTTTGTTGGAGTAGGTGTGGCCTTGTTGGAGGAAGTGTGTCACTGTGGAGGCGGGCTTTGAGGTCTCATATATGCTCAAGCCACTCAGTCTGCTTCCTGGTACCTTCTGATGAAAATGTAGCCAGCATCATGTCTGCTTGCATGCTGCCATGTCTTACCATGATGATAATGGACTAAACCTCTGAAAACGTAAGCCACCCCTGTAGGTGAATGTTTTGTCTGGGTCCCACCAAGCCCCACGTGGTCCAGCCCACCCAGCGGTCCCACAGCCACTTATAAATTAATAACTCAAAAGCTTATATTAATCACAACTGCTTGGCCATTAGCTCAGGCATATTAGTGACTAGCTCTTATACTTAAATTCA
>LZPO01027466.1:106760-118711 GCA_001675575.1 Neotoma lepida | reverse complement strand
ACTTTAGTAACTTCAAAAAATGCTTTGGGAATTTTGACAAACGTTTTAACATGAACTCAGAAATGTAAGCCTTTATACTGAAGTTAGGTTCCTCTAACAAGAGTGTTCTACAATAGATTTTGGGGATCAAAAGCAGATTTTAGCAACTTTTTTTTTTAATAAAGGGCCAATGAGTACTCAAAGCTTTTTAGTTCCTCTGTTAATTATTTTTTTATACTTGTGACCAAAATACCTGGCAGAACAACTTAAGGGAAAGGGATTTATTTGGGTTAATGGCCTCAGAGAATATAGTCCACCACAATGGGGAAGTCATGGCAGAAGGTCATGTGGCAGAGACTCCTCACATCACAAGGTACCAAGAAGCTGAGAGAACTGGAACAGAACCAGAATAACTTTCAAAGGTCTATGTCTAATGACTTCCCCCAACCAGCTAGGCCCCCTCTCTAAAGGATTCACAGCTTTCAGAATTGCTATTCATAAATGTTCAAAGCATCAGCCTTCCAGGACAGTNCAGAACTGAGGCTCTGCTATCATCACCAGCTCTGTCACTGCAAAGCAGAAACAGGCACAGAGAATGCATGAGTGATGGTCACAGGTGTGCTCCAATGGAACAGTTACTTCAGGTAGCAGCATGGTGGTGCTTGGGAAGCTGAGGAAGGAGTATTGCAAGTTTGAATCCAGCCTAGGCAACTCAGTGAAGCAGTATCTCAAAGAAGTATCAGAACATAAAGACAGCAATAACAAAACTGGATAATAGACAACTCTGGCCCATAGACTATGCACTACTTACTCTCCGCTGTTGTGATAAAATACCTTGACCAAAGGAAGAACGTGTTTATTTTGGCCTGTGTTTCCAGAGAGATAGTCCATGATGGCAGAAGAGGCATGACAGCAAGCTGCCTGAACAAGAAGCTGAGAGGTCACATCTTCAACTACAAACATGAAATAGAGAACAAACTGGAAGTGAGGCCAGGCTATAAACCCTCCAAGGCCACTCCCAGTGACACACTTCCTCCAGCAAGGCTGTACCTCCTNAAAGTTCCACAACCTTCCCCAACAGTGCCACCAGCTGGGGACTAAATATCCAAACACATGAACCTATGAGTGACATTTCTCATTCAAATCATTATAGATTACAAATTTTCAGCCCTGATTTTCAAAAGAAAGAAAGGGAAAGATACCTTCCTTCCTCTTCCTCCTCTTCCTTTGTCTCCTCTTCCTTCTCCTCATCCCTCTGGAGACTGAACTCAGGACCTTGAGCCTAGCAAGCACTTTACCACTGAGCTCCATTTGAACCCACTGTTCATATTTATATATATTTGTGAAAAGTGATGCAATGAAGCATGCCTTTTTCTAGCAGCTATGTGGCTACTTTAAAGCTCTATTTATCTGACTGTAAGTTAATTTATGTATACTGCTTTCATACCGTGTTAATGAATTTTCATTGTTGGGCACAGGTTGTTGTAAAGAAAACAGTATCCTTGAATATCACAAAGCAATCCATTAGTTCTTGTCATGATGGTTTCAGAAAAATAGTAAATATTTTGAAAGCCATTCAGTTTCAAGTTTGGATATATATTTCTATTTTGTGAATATTTGTTTTGCTTTTTTACTGACTTGAAAGTCAATCTTACATAAATATTGGATCTTTTCTGGAGAATTTCACACTGTCCATTCCATGACGAAGGTGGTAACTAGTTGCCATGGAGATGATTTCCAAAATTCCATTTAGGTTTGTGATTTCTATTAGGAAATGAGCATCAAAAATAAATGAATTTTTCATAACACCCTTCAGTGTCAAAGCCAACCTTTAAACTGACCTCATTGCATTATCAATAGAATTATCTANATATAATTACTTGTGCTGGTAATGAAAAGTCGTTGGATATTAATACTTACTCTTAGCTGTTTGGAATGCATAATTAGAAAAGCTATTGACCATATTCAGCATTAAAATCTTACTTCTTTGCAGGGAGAAAGACTTAGAAGATTAGTACCTGGAGTGTGGTAGTTTAAAGGTAATTGGCCCCCATAATCACATTAGGAGGTGTGGCTTTGTTGGAGTGGGTATCGCCTTATTGGAGGAATTGTAGAGGTGGGCTTTGAGATTTTCTGGACTGGGGATACTGCCCAGTGTCTCAGTCAACTTCCTATTGCCTGCAAGATATAGGACTCTCAGCTGCTTCTCCAGCACCATGTCTGCCTGTATGCCACCATGCTCCCTGCCATGATGATAATGAACTGAACCTCTGAAACTGTAAGCAGCCACCCTGATTAAATGTTTTCATTTATTAGAGTTGCCATGGTCATAGTGTCTCTTCACAGAAATAAAACCCTAACTAAGACATGGAGGTTGTCTGAATGTTCTTAGGTATCTTCCGGTTAGTTTTGCAGAGCTGGGAACTAAGTCTCAGCCCTCAGCCATACCAGGCAGGTGCTCTACCACTGAATTATAAAGTTATATCTCTATGCACTGTGCAGAAAATAGAAACTGTAAATATAAGAGGTTTCACATGCTTTTAATCCCAGAATTCAAGAGGAAGAGGCAGGCAGATCTCTATGAGTTCAAAACAACAACAACAACAACAAAAAGGAGTTTTCCCTTCTGGATTGTCTGTGTAGAACAATGGAAAGGAAGGTGGATGACAAAATTAGATTCAAATTCTGAATCTGTGGCATTGCATCTTTCATAACTGCTAGGTTTGGGAAATAAAAACACAGTATGCCCAGTTACAATTTTATATCAGGCAATGAATAGTTTTTATTTTATGTGTGTTCCATGTGGTAGTAAAGCAGAAAATGGTTTGTTGTTTATCTGAAATTAGAATGTAGCTAAGCATCCTGTATTTTCCTTGNTAATCCTTCCAAATATAGATGTCAGAATCTTTTCAAGTCTTGGTATTTTTATGCATTCATTTGTTTTATTAGTGTTTATATTTGTCTGTTTTTATTTTGTGTTATGGTTCTGAGGATCAAACCATGGTGCTTGGGCATCAAAGGACAGAATTTTTCCCCTGGGTTACATCTCCAGACCTCAGTTTTTGAAGACAAGGTCTTGATATTTATCCCAGGCTGACTTTGAACTCATCATCCTCCTGCTAACACCTCTCCATTGCTGGGATCAAAGGTAAATGCCACCATGCCTGGCTGATATTCATTTTAGTTTCAGTAATTCTTCCTTCTGATAGAACTTTACAAGGTTAGAAAAAGTTTGAGTCTAAAGAAAGTAGGCTCCAGTTGTTGGTGGCTGGACATAAGAGATGTTTTTCTTGTTCATGACCCATCCAGGGGATCAGGTCTAGATGGTGGTACAGAAATATGGTTCCTTTGTTCTGGTTTTTTGCCATTTTCAAAATGTGTTCTTAGGATGNGAGGATGGCTAAGTCAGTGATGTGATTGCTTTGTAAGCAAGAGAGCCAGATTTGATACCCAAAACCCTATGTGAAAAGCTGGGTGTGGGGCTGTATACCTGTAATCCCAGCGGTGGAGAGGCAGAGAGGTGGGTCCCTGAGGTTCACTAGACTACTGAGTTCCAAGCCAATGGAAGACTGTGTTTCAAAATATAAGAGAGGGAGAGGGAGGGAGAGACAGAGACAGAGAGAGAAAGAGAAAGAAAACAGTACCTTAACGCCTGACCTTCATACACATGTACACATGAATACCCATATAGATATAAGCATACATGTGTGCAAAATGCTCTCAGTAAAAATAGTGAAACAGAACTCTCGTATTAGTAAGAACTAGTGGTTGTTAAGCTAACCACAATCCCAGAAAGAAGAAATGACTCACAGGAGCCATTTTGTCAATTTCTTGTCAGTTTCTGACACACTCCATCCTTTAGCTCATCCATCCATCCCCTCCTCTCATGCATACTCTAGGTTCTATTATCCACACTAGAAATGCATAGTAAACAAGCTGTTAAAATTACTTCCTTTGGAAAGTTTATTCCTCATAGGGAGAGACAGAAAACAAATAAGTGAATGACAGAAAGTATACATCAGGTTCTGGGAAGAAATATAGGATAGTTTGGTTCTCAGCACTAACATGGTGGCTCACAACCACTTATTAACTCCTGTTCCAGGGGACCCAATGCCCTCTTCTGGCCTCAACTGGTGCTGCATGCATATGGTATATACACAGACAAGCAGGCACACCTGTATACACAGAAATAAAATAAAAACAGTGTGGACATCTTTGATGACCTTTCAAGATGCAGAGATGAGTCAAGGACAGTTGAGCCATGTCCCGTGACTTGTGACTTGAATAAACTCAAGCTAGGTCAATATAAAGTGGGAGGGAAACAGAGGCATAGATACCGGTACCTCTATAATAATAATGCAGTACATTAGAGAAGATAAGTGGTCATTCCTTTAAAAGAAATCTGAGCTGATCACCAATCTGTTGCCACTCATTTCACAGACATTTCACATCTTTATTGATCCAAGAGTGACTGCTATTCTAGTTGTTTGTTTGTTTCAAGGTAATTTTACAAAAAAAAAAAAAAAAAAACCTGGAGTATTAGCTCATGTTGTTAGCTTGCATGACTGAGACACTGTCGAGTGGCAAGTTATTTCCTGTCATATAATAAGGTGTAACTCCAAGTCCGTTACNTGGATTGTTGAAAGCCGTTATTGCAAAACCATCCTACTCCATGGGGCCGACTAAATNACAGTGACAGTATTGGTTCTACTTATTCCAGACAGGGTGGGANGAGGGTAAGGAATGGAGTGGATAAATGCAACCTTCACATTAGAATTCACTGGAACTGGAAAACACTCCAGAAAAGTCAGCAGGTATAAACAGGGAAGGTGTGGACAAAGGGCTTTTTACAGATCTGCTGTTTACCCAGAAGGCAGCCTGTGGGTTACCCCCAAAGGAGTTCACCTTCCTGGTTGGTTTACACAGGAAAAGAGAGGCCCCCTCTGACAAACATCACTCTGCAGTTTGTTCAGCTGTGAGATTTCCATTAACCAAACAGAAGTCCTCCAGCATACATTGCCTGTTTGCTCAGCTAGCATGCAGTGGCATCTCGTCAAGGCCCACCNTTGTCTGCAAAGCCCTTCAAAGTCTTAAGTCCACAAGAAAGCAAACAGTTTGCCTAGTCATTACAGTCAGACTCGGTTTCTATAAAGCAGCTATGAATGTCACCAGTCACCAGTTGAATTGAATCTCAATGAAGCCGCACACAGCATGGTGGTTAAATATTTCCCATCAACTGCTTTCTCTCTGCCAAACTGTCCAAACGATATGGGTGTATTGGGGTATCTTTGAGAACAGTGGAGTCTTTGGGGAGAACTAAGAGTCCCAGATGCTAGATGGCCACCAAAGCTGCCCTAAGCTGAAGACTCTCATTTTCTTGTCTCACAAATTTGAAGAATAAATATTCAGACCAAAGAGGGTAAGTTTTAGAGAGAAGTGTATTCTGGATTTATAGGTGGGAACTTGGGGGGACACGCTCATGCAAGTACAAAGCTCCTGTACAGCAAGACGGGTCACAGGAAATAGGCTACCACTGAGCATCACTGCCTTGGAGCTAATAAGGCTTTACTGAATGGAATAAGGGGTTCTGGGAATGTGCTGGCCAGTCTAGTCCCCATTCTAGATGTCAAGGGGCCTCAACGTTTCATTCACATCTTCCGCATGGTATCTAAGAATGGGGTACTCCAGGAAAGGAAGTAATGAAAAGTCAGACCCCCCCTTCTGGCATCCCCATTCTCTGACTATGGCAGAACCAGAGGATGTTTTGGCTTAAACATTTTTGACTACCAAAATGTAGTCTTTTGACCCCAAAGACATTCCTAGCTTTTAGTGAAGAAAGATACTGGGCAGTTTTCCAGTAAGGAGAGAAATGGATTGTTCGTCTTTGTTAAGGAGCTTTTCCCAGTGTGTTACCATAAAGCATTCTCCTTCAAAGCTTGATGGAGCACACCATAGGAATATATCTGCAACTAGTGATTATGTATTAAGGCCTGCCTTTGAAGAACCCCTTGTTTGAATATTTTGTCATTTGATCAAAGCAAACGTCATGATGATTATCGCATTTACTTGTGAGAAAACTAGTTATCAAAATGGTTCTAGAATTTTCCTTAGGATTATTTCTCTAGTGAGTAGAAGCAGATTATAGCTGCTCATAGCTCTGTCTCCAGGACTGTCAAGCTTCTCACTCCTTGTCCTCATTTACGTCTTCTGGGTCCTTGGACTTCAAATAAAGCCTAGAGCTGGGGTTTTAGTTTTCTTCTTGATGCTGTGATAAACACCGTGAGCAAAAAGCAAACTGAGGAGGAAAGCCCCAGAGGCCACTGAGGGGTGCTGCTTACTGGTTTGCCCATGGCTTGCTTGGCCCGCTTTCTTATAGAACCCAGGACCACTTGCCTACGGGTGGCACCACTCCCAGGAATCTGGGCCCTCCCACTTTAATCATCGTCCAGGAAATGCCCCACACACATGCCCACAGGCCAGTCTGATGGAAGCATTTCCTCTACTGAGGTTCCCTCTTCCCAAGTNACTCTAAGAAAAAAACAGTGTGTGTCAAACTGAAAATAACTAACCAGCACAGCTAGGTATGGTGGCACATGCCTATAATCCCAACACTGGGGACAGGGCAAAGGCAGTAGGATTGTAAATTTAAGGCCATCCTGGGCTAAGGAGAAAGTTTGAGACCAGCCCACCCTGTGGTGAGAGCTTGTCTGTAAACAAATGGGTGAATATGATCTACATAGCAGCAGGAGCCCCAGCTCCTGTCCCCAGGAAGCATCTCAGGCTTCAGTGCAGACCCTGAGACACCTGAGCATGCCCTTGAAACAGGATCTGTGCTTCACACTTAAGTTTCAGAAGCACTCAGCTAGATGTGGTACTTTCTTATTCCAACCAGCTGTCAACACACAGTGACCTTTGAAGCTGAGTAGCAAGCCCCCAAAGGGAAACAGATATTTCTTAAGGCGTTCTAAGGATCTGAAGATGAATCTTTCATATTTACCTCTTGAAAATACTGCCATTGTTTTTCTATGAATTCAATTGTATTCACAACTGCATGCATACCCAATCAGGGAAACAAGGAGAATGTGTCAATGTCCCTTTGTACTAGTGTGATAGCTAAGTGGGGGTAGCAAGCAACCTACTGCTTGAATTAACTATTGAACTAACTAACTTGTGCTAACTAGAACTTGTTTGTTGATGTAAACTTTTAAACTGAATGTTCAATGTCAAGTATATGCTTGTGAAATTACAGCTCCCCTATCATGCCCTGCGCTACTGTGCAATAGATGGTATTCGCTNTTCCTAAGACAAATTACCTGTTGGAAATCAATGCTGTGTCCAATCAGTTTGCTGATAACCAGTTAAATGAGACAAGATAAATCATTTTAATTGTTTCCATTCTGATTTTCCTTGCTCACTGTAGATCAGATTATCTTGATACAGCTTGTCCACATTTCAGCAGAGACCTGGTTTTTTAAAAGCCACTGAAGATGGGTAAAGTCTGAAAGGAAAAAGTGAATTCCCACCCAAGCTGTGCCCTCACTCCCTGCATCNTTTTGTGAATGGCATCCTCAGGGCCCTTCATTGCACTTAAGATGACTGTTTCTTTTTGTCCTGAGCAAGAAGGATTTTCACAAACCTCATCAACAACAGTCCTGCACAGCCCCAATGTGAAGCATGTCCACAGTATGCTCAGGACTGGCAGAAGCACTCCCAGGGACCCGAGAAATAATTTCAGGGCTAAAAGACTTGAGGTGGGTGGCTTGCAGCCATGGGCTTTCAGATAAGAGAATATATGTGTATATATAATATATATATATTAACAGAACCCTGGCTCTTGAGAATGTAGGAAATTGCCTGCCACTGGCCCTTTTTTTTTGCACTGAGTTTTCTTCTAAACTAACCTCTAGCAGACCTTCCAGCTCTCAATCTGCAGGGTAATCAGGGTTCTTTGATTCTTACTCAGGACCAAGATTTAATCTCAGTTTCCTGCCCCAAAAGATCAGTCTGTGTGCATGACAGAGATCTGATACAGGACTCAGGGCTCAGGAGTGAGGGTTGCCACAGCTCTGAGGGACTTAACATCAGATAACTGTCACATGAGCTCATAACAAGAGGGAAGTGAAGTGGATGGGTATGCACGTGTTTGTGGGTATGTGCATGCATGTGTGTGCGTGTGGTGTTTAGTAGGGAAAGAAAAAATTTTATAAAGCAAGAAAATGAATCCTAGCACTCTGGGTGGATAACAACTAGTAACATAGCAACAGACCTAAAAACTTAGCAAACGATGTTTTACTTTGGAAGCTGATATGCTTGTCCTCAGTAAGGAAGGAGATGCTGCCTTCTACTCATTTGGGGAGCAGAGCTGGCATGGGTATGTGGTGGTTTAAATNCAAAACAAGAATGGGAGGAGACAGCAAAGCCAGCTAGTTTGCTTTCTGTTGCTGTGATTATTCAGCCTGAGCAAAGTCAACTGAGGNAGGAAAGGGTTTATTTGGCNTACACTTCCAAGTCTCCAATTCATCATTGATAGAGGTCAGGACAGGAACTCAAGGCAGGAACCTGGAAGGAGTGCTGCTTGCTGGCTTACTCCAGGCTCACTCTCAGACTCATGCTTACCTCGCTTTTTATTCAGTACAGGACCGTCTGCCTAGGATGGTGCAATCCTCATGGTCATAGCTCAGACCAATCTCATCTGGGCAACTCTTCAATCCCTCACATGACTCTAGGCTATGTCACCAGGACTGAGAACCCAGAACCATGAAGCACAGGCAGGCTCTGGGGCACAGGCCTCCCCCATGGGTTATGGGTCCTTCCCAGGCTCTCTGCTCTCATGTCTGGTGGGGTTCAGGGAACTCTTTCAAAGGACGAGGGACTGAAGACACAAGGATTGCTCAGGAATTTTCACAGGTCAGTTTTCCTGGAATTGAAACTGAGACCAGAATTTTNAACCTCACAGGAGTCTTGGGTTTCAGCCANCTGCTGTGTGATACTGTTTTTTCCACTCACCAGTCTCTGGTGCTTTTACTCGATACCTGAGGCCAACNCTTTCTTATATATAGTGTGCTCTGACCTTTTGTTCTTAATTTCATTAGCCTCTATTTTGCTGTGAAGAAATCATACACTGACCCACAGTTACCCTTGGATTTCAGATTGTGTGTGTGTGTACACACGCGTGTGCATGCCTGTGCATTCTGTAGAATGTATATATGGAGGTCAGAAGGCAAGTTATGAGTTGTGTTCTCACCTACTGTGTGAGTTTGGGGACACAATTTATGTTGTTAGTCTTGGCAATAAGCGCCTTTATTCACTGAGCCATCTTACTGTTCTTTTGTTAGTTTTTTTGTTTGTTTTGCTTGTTTGACAGCAATAGAAAACTAATAATGAAGTTCACAGTCCTTGATCNAGATCTATAATGTAACTCATCCTACAAACTGCCCACAGTCACTATAATATTGGAATAGAGAGTAATTACAGCAGCCATCTTCAGCACCATATAGGGAGAGATGGGTGGTCTGTTCAGAGCTTTGGAACTGATTCTCAGGCAACCCCTTGGCGTCTGCTTTGTCTGTATAACATCATGCTCGGACATGCCGTGTGGCTGACTTGGCCACAGTCTGAAGTTTTCCTCTGTTCCAGATGGCCAGTAAGGAACATGTGGCCAGTCTGTGGAAGGGATCNAGGGAGTATGGGTGNTATTTCTCAGCAAAGAAAATAAAAGAAGCTCTTTATGGCCTATGCTTTCCTTCAGGTACNAGAGGTGTCTGATTGTATTCATAGCTAGTCTGTGAAACAAAATAATGTGTTGGAAAACCAGGCTCACAGGGATTGTGGTTTTACCGAGACCAAAGCGTTGAGTGAATCCCTCTGGGGAAGTAGAGGCACAGGCTTAGTCCTGTCCCCAGTACCTTCTCAGAACAGGACACTTAGGCTCCCGGCTGTAAAGCTCCCGNTCGCATGCACACTCGAGCACATTCAGAGATTAGAGGCGGTGTGGTTTGAAAGAGACATGGCTCAGATAGGCTTGTGTGTTTCAACACTTGGCCCCAGCTGGTGGCGCTGTCTGGGAGGTTTGTGGAGCCTCACTGGAGGAAGTGGATTGCTGGAGGCGGGCCTTGAGGTTTTAGGAAAGCACTTCCTGTCCCAGTTCGTTCTCTGCTACTTAACTGCGGACTCATGAGAGGGATGGGCCAACTTGTGCGCCTGTCTCCATGTCTTCCCCACTTGGAGGGACCATTTCCCTTTTTAAAGCACGAAGCAAAATGAGCTGTTTCTCCTTTAAGCTGCTTTTTGTCCTGTTTTGGACCACAGTGAGAAAAGTAACTAATTCAGCAGAACCCAAAGAAAGGTCTCCTGCCAAGCCTGGCCCGCATGAACGCCGCGCCAGCATTCCTGTGTGTGTGACTCGCCAGCATCTCATGCGTACTCCATCCAGAACACTCTGAGCGACAGCCCTGCACAAATCCGAAGCAGAGCGAGTGTTTCTGAGTGCCACGCTGGCACGAAGACATCAGATACCTCCAGAGCAGAAGTAGCTGAGCTCAAGCGGGCAGCCAGTTAGAAATAGTGTTTGTTATCTAGGGATGGGAGGAGCCCGTGGCTTTGTTGTCTTTCCCTATTTAATTTCTCTGGAAAATAGTTGAGGTCAGCATATGTTTTGTATCACTTGTGCGGAATGCAGCAAAGAAGGGGGGCACTTCAGTATGAGCTTTGGGTGAGGGAATAAATTTTACTCTCTCTTTATGCTGTGGGCAATGTGTTAACATGCCGCTGGCTGAATTACCCTTGACTTAAAACACCTGAAGGCAATAAATCCAAGTTGTATCAGGTGACTCATGGGAAAGGCATGCTTCCCTCCTCACTCTTCCCTCCTCTTCCACTGGTCCATGAGTGTGCATACCAATCACCATCACCTGGAGGCTTGCTGAAACCAGACTGCTGTGTTTCTGACCTAGTGTATTTCTGGTCTGTAACATGGCCTGGGAATTTGCATAGCAGAGGAACTCCCAAGATGATGCTGACGTTGCAGCTCTGGGGTCACNCTCTAAGAATCACTGTCCTAAGGGGCTAGGGTTGCAGATCAATGGGGACAGTGTTCCCTAGCACCACATGAACCTGACACAGTGGCACATGCCTGTGCTCCTAGAACTCAGGAGATGGAGGAGCCAGAAGGGGTGGAGGAGGTAGCAACATGAGGATCAGAAATCCAAAGTAATACTCTACTTTACAGCAAGATCAAGACCAGCTTGACCCTAAATAACAAACAAANAAATAAATAAATTCACTGCCCTAAATAGGACAATTAGGCTCTTTTAAACCAAAGATTAGTCATGGGATTCCCTTCTCAGGGACATTTCTGGGGGCCCTACATGTTAGATGAAGGTTCACAATCTTAGCTCAACTTTTAAAACCCTTTTTAAGATTCAATGGATTCCCTGTGTGTCCTCCCTAAGCTCTGCCGAAACTCACAGACTGCTNCCACCCCTTTCGGTGTGACTTCTCATANCATAGCTCCCCTCGTCTCCTTCCACTACTCTTGTCAAGCCCTGCACTGTGAATGTTCTACACACAGACCAGACATCACTATTCTGTCACTACCAGATGCAAATCCTGGTCTTGTAGTATGCCTTTCTCTCCTTCTTATGGTTTGCTCACTGCAATAGCAAAATTCCTCTTCATTACTCTTTAAAAATTCCACAACCTGCAGTGGCCAATACTTGAAGGACATTGTGTCAGGCAGTGCAGAGCCTATAACAAAGTGTAANAGAGAAAGGTACATACTCTTAATCCACATGTGTGATGGAATATGTTGACTGTAAACCTGACCGAGTTTGGAGTCACCTAGGAGACATTCCTCTAGGCATGTCTATGAGTGAGTTCCCAAGAGGTTTAGCTGAGTAGGAGAGGCCCACCACGAGTATGGGTGGCACTATCCAATGGGTTGGAGCCTGGACTGAATAAAAAGGAGAAACTGA